>JAQGAZ010001171.1:0-34974 GCA_034692225.1 Polydesmus complanatus | reverse complement strand
TAGAAAAATTTGGTTTCGTAGAACAAAGATTTACTAAATTTCAAATTTAAAAAATTGAATCTAGTTTTTTTTAAAAAAGATTTACTAAATCTTCTTTAAAGAAAATTTGATCAAGTTTTAAGAATAAAGATTTACTAAATCTCGCTTTAAAAAAATTTAATCTAGTCTTTATTTAAAAGATTTACTAAATCTCGTGTAAATAAAAACTACATCAAATCGGGATTAAGTCTGTTAATCGGGATTAAGATTAATCTAGATTAAGTATTCTGTTCCTAACTTCAGCCTCCCCAGTGAAGCCCCCCAACCCCCTTAGCTCCATCGCAGCCACTCTCAGCCGCTAAATTATTAATAGCGATGACGTCATTGAGCGCAACAGGAAGTGAAGGGCGGGCGAAGAAAAGGGGCTAAATAATTGATATCGATCGATCGATTGAATAAACATTACGCTGTATCGGAGCTGCGAAATTTAATTAATTTTCTCTCTCTCTCTCTCTCTCTCGCGCCATGTAGAGAGCGAGAGAAAGAGTGTGAGGTGATTAACTTCCGGCACGTGTAATCTAATTGGCGCCAATGAACGTCTCAGGCAATCAAGTGGTACAACACGTGTGGATTGCGCGCGCGTGACGTCATTTCGGTCAACGCCATACTCAGTACTGGAAGACGATTAGGCTGAGTCGGCGCCAATCGATTGCGTCATAGAGCTGGCTGGGAAGGGGGAGGAGTCAATCGGGTTTAAAGAATCTGGTTTGAGAGAGTTAATCTAGGTTTGTTGTCTATTTTCAGCCTAATCAAATACTGCTCGGAGAATCAAAAGAGCGACGCCCTGGTGACGGGCATCACCCAATCGGAGAACCCCTTCAAAGAGAACAAGTCCTGTTCCATCGTGTGAGACACATCCCTTTCCTCCCCTGCCTACAGCCAACAACAACCATCTCATAAACAGCGGACAGAACGATGCAACGGGAGAAAGGTAAACAAACCCCCTACCCTTTCCCATCCTCAGCCACAGAACGATGCTCAAAGAGACGCATCGTATCCTATCTTTTATTTTAAGCATCCAGAACGATGCTAAAGAAAAGTAAATCAGCGCGCGCTCTTTTACTCGCTTTCATCCGCTGCAGCCAGAGTGATGGTGGAGGAGACGGATCAATCTTTCCTCTTAAATTTCTTTCCTTCTCTCTCATCTGCAAACAGATCCCTATAAACGAAAAAAAAATCCCTAGACCCGGTAATTTAAAAACGCATGCAAATTAAAAAAAATCCCTATAAATAAAAAAAAAATTCCCTATAAACAAAAAAAATCCCTATAAATAAAAAAAAAATTCCCTATAAACAAAAAAAATCCCTATAAATAAAAAAAATCCCTATAAATAAAAAAAATCCCTATAAATAAAAAAAAATCCCTATAAATAAAAAAAATCCCTATAAATAAAAACAATCCCTAGACTACGTAATTTAAAAATGCATGCAAACTCAAAAAAAATCCCTCTAAATAAAAAAAATCCTTAGACCCGGTAATTAAAAAAAAATTTATGCAAATTAAAAAAAATTCCCTATAAACGTAAAAAATTCCCTATAAAAAAAAAAAATCCCTATAAACGAAAAAAAATCCCTATAAATCAAAACGTATAGTGCAATTTTTACAAAGACCCCGGATATAGTGCGTTTCTCGGGTCCCGCCCCTCAACAAACAACACTGCTCAAGAAACAACGATGCTAAAGAAAAGTAAATGAGCGCGCGCTCTTTCTCAGCTGCCGCAGCCAGAGTGATGGTGGAAGAGACAGATCAATCTTTCTTCTTACATTTCCTTCCTTCTCTCTCTCATCTGCGAACAGAACGATGCTTAAAGAGAAGAGGTAAAACTCATTTCTCTTACACTCTTTAGTCAGAACGATGACCATACGCTCAGTCAGAGTGATGCTAGCGGAGAAAGGTATCGACTTACATCACTTACGCGTACAGCTGTGTCCACACTCTCAACCTAGATTTATCTTTCTCTTCACTAGGCGCATGCGCGACCGCTGATTGCCAACCTTCGATCGAACAGGAAGAGAGGTGATCGACGCGAACAAATAGCGAAAACAGCTCTCGTTGTTGTTACGAATGATAAATAGGATTAAAAGCACACGACGACGCTATAAATAGGAAAACAATGGTCGAGGTGGGGGGGAGGGAAATAAACCTCAATTTATCGATAAATAATTTAAATGATTAAAGGAGAAGAATACAATAGAATATTCGAAATGGAGAAACCACACAGAGGTTTTTGTTTTTTGGGATATTTGTTCGACCTTTTGACATTATTATTATTATGGCGATGATCTCTCCCGCTGCATTGAGATTTCGCTTTAAAAATGCATTGACCTCTTCCGTGAAACACGAGATGGGCGCCGCTGCTGCTGCTGCCAGATGACGCCACTCAAACATTTCGAGGGAATCAAGTTTCACTTTTAATCTAAAAATATATTATACGGTATAGTGTTTTACTGTACACGGTATAAATAACAATAATGATTACAATTTTCTTCTATCTTTAGAAAAAAAAAAAAAAAAACGGCGAGATGATTAGACAATATGGCCAAAAAAAAATTCTATGCATCCAAAAAAATCCCTACAAAACAAATCCCCTATAAATAAAAAAATCCCTATAAATAAAAAAATCACTATAAACGAAAAAAAATCCTTATAAATCAAAATGTACCGTATACATAATGCAATTTTTACAAATACCCCCGATATAACGTTTCTCGGGTCCCCCTCCTCACGAAACAACAAAATTAAAAAACCTCGGATATAGCGTTAAAAAAATAAAGAAAAACTTACATATTTTTTTGATGTGCACTTCACACTAATCAAATACAATAAAAATAGATCGGAACGAACATTGGTTATAACGTCATTATTCTAGAATCAGGCCTCGCGTAAATTAAAAAAAAAATAAATAAAGAAAACTCGGCTATAACGTCAATAAAAATAAAAACAAAAACACAGTAATAGCAAAATATGAATCGAATTACAGTACAAGTAAAACACGCTTATTACGTGTTCGGTTATAACGTCATTATTCTAGAATCAGAAAAAACAAAAATGAGTAAACCTCGACTATAACGTCAATAAAATTAAAATAAATAAAAACCTTAATATTTTTAACGTATTAACAACATAATATTAAAACTCGCTTATAGCGTTCTCGGCTATAACGTCATTTTCAGAAAAAAAGTTCCATCTCTTGAAGTTGAATGTCTTTTCTATTAGCGATTGACCTCTCGACCCTCAGCAACTCAATTCAAACCCCCCCCCCCCCCCCCAATAATTACGTCATTAACAACACGCTTAGAAATCAAATCAATAAGATCAAAGAATTAGAACATCAAAAATGAAATCGTCAATCGCACACCACAACAAAAAATAAAAAAAAAAATTAAACGGTTTTTGCGTTTGGCCTTTGACCCCGATCGAGGCTCCACCGGTAGGTCTCCTGCCGCCGACGCCTCATCTTCCTCGGCAACGCGCAGCTAACGCACGCTTATCGCGTGTATATTCCAAACAGCTAATTTCGCACAATATATTCCTTTCGGAACAACGCGAAATGGCGTTCAAAACTTTTACTAAACATTTTGACACTTGGTGTCTCACAGGAAATGACGTAGAATAAATAAAATCTTAAGCAATTTGGTTAATTTAGCTTACCCCGACCGACGGCTAGTCTCCTCTGCCGGGCACGCCGCACCCTCCGCCGCCACTTTCTTACGACCCTCTTCAGCCGTCCGAATCAAGATTAACTCAGTTCACACTATCACCATCGCGCTTAGAAAACAAAATCCCACAAAGTTCCGTACACAATGTCAGTGAAAAGCGCGAATTCCAGGGAGAAAAATGTTAACTTTTGAAGTTGTTTTCTTCGGTTCGGGGAAAATAATGGCCGACGGCGTCTTCTTCAAAAAACAACAACGACAAACTTTTTTGCCCCGCTCTCACTCGGCTAAACATTTAAGCCTACCATGGTTTTTAAAGTATCGCCGCAATCACCACACCTACATAATTATTACCGTACTATTATTATTATCGGACGCGATGTTAATAATAATAATTTATTATTATAAAAGTTTTGTTGAAAATGCGCGTAAAACAACGAGTCTCATTAAAACGACGAACGCAACGACAGCCTTCACTATGAAAAGCGCGCGACAATGGGTACTGCGACAAAACGTGCACCGACAAAATGTTCACGGAACCTTTCGCTTAACATTAAGGCGGTGAGTCTTTCGTCGTGAATCATTTTCAGCGTGTATTCTACGATGACGTTGGAAGGAGGTGGAGATTCTTAAAACGTGAATAACTCGGCAATATCCTCCTGTCACATGACGTCACGCGCAGGAATTATACGACGGGTGTTACGCATAAAGCTACCAACCCATTTATGCTCTATACTAATGTACATTATTTTGTTTTGTCCATGAATTGGATTTGTAGAAAGCTACCAACGCATTACAGCAACAAATAAAGTTGGTAGTTTTTTTTTTTAACTCTTATTTTGACTCTTTAATTTTCAATTTACAATAAAACTTTTGTAGAACAGCATTCTAGGTTTAAAATAAATCTGGTTTGGTAGTTTTGTGCATAACAGCGTCATAATATTGTACAGCAAAAAAACAAGTGTTCTGACTTTTTTGCCCCTATATCCGAGGTTAACGTATTTTTGGCGCTATAGCCGAGTTTCTATAAGTAGGAATACAATGTAATTGTTACGGTACCGCATACTCAGGATAAATAACGTTATAACTAAATTCTACAATACTGTATTAGTGTATAGGAGAGATGTAAATAAAAGTCTATGGGCGGGTTTAAATAATGTTTACGGAAAAAATTTACGACCCGTTAATTAAAAAAATTCCCTATAAATCAAAAAAAAATCCCTATAATCAAAAGTAATCCCTATAAACAAAAGTAATCCCTATAAACAAAAAAATTTCCTATAAATCAAAAAAATAAAAAATCCCTATAATCAAAAATAATCCCTATAAACAAAAAAATTCCCTATAAATCAAAAAAATCCCTATAAATAAAAAAAATTCCTACAAATAAAAAAAATCCCTAAAAATAAAAAAAAACCCTATACCGGTAAACGAAAAAAATCCCTATAAACGAAAAAAATCCCTATAAACAAAAAATATCCCTATACCGGTAAACGAAAAAAATCCCTGTAAACGAAAAAAATCCCTAAAAACAAAAAAAATCCCTATAAACAAAAAAAAATCCCTGTAAACGAAAAAAAATCCCTATCAACAAAACAATCCCTATAAATAAAAAAAAACAAACATATAAAACAAAAAAATTCTCTTTAAAACACCAAAAAAATTCATAAACATCAAAAAACTCTATAAAACAGAAAATTCCATATAAAACGAAAACAAAATAATACTAAAAATATAGAAATTGGCGACTGAAATTATTCAATTTGGCGCCTAAAAATATTGAAATAAATCTCAAAAAATATTTGAAGTTAATAACGAGAAAAATATATTGAAATTATTGCCTAAAAACGTGGAAGCGATATTCACGCCACCTGTCTACCATGCTCCGAAACTCACGTCGTAAGGAGAAAGCGAATGTTTACATTAGCAATTTCCGGTTTCATCTTTCTCTCTCTCTCTCCTACTCCATCACTCTGCCTCTCTCTACTTCTCTTACTCCATCATTCTGGCACTCGTTCTCATTCGAACTTGCTTTTGAAATTGATTGCGTTGTTTGATCCCCCACCCACTGCCCACTTTTCTTTTATTCACCCCCCCTCTCTCCTATATGTATACACAAGAGAGATAACTAACATCCAATCTATGTTTTTCTTTGCAGTAAATGATAGGCTTCATATTCCGGAAGTGCTTCAACTGTTGCGTCAACCATCGACCCGATGACGTCACTCCCCCCCAACCCCCAACCCCAACCTCTATGCCCCTTTCTCTACACTCATTTAACATGTATGTCATTGGAATTTAATGAGGTTTCGCCAACACCACTTTCATCTGGCTTTCTCAAGCACAAATTAATTTCGTTTTCGAAATGAAAAACCACCCAACCACCCATCCACCACCCACCCATCCACCACCCACCCATTTACCACCCACACCTATTACAATACAAATGTTTGTATAATTATTTCGACTTACTCGGTTTCTACGATTGGTTTTGTATTAAAAATTGAATTTTGTGGCTGCTGCTGCTGCCCCTGTTGAGTACGTAGCTTTTATTAAACGTGGGCTGCGCTGCTGCACACCAATGGTGTTATGCGGAGAAGCACGTTTATTGTATTGATTAGGTTAATTCAATGCGTTTGTTAAGGGGCAGCTGCACTAACTGTTTCATAATTATTTATATTTTCGATACAACGAAATTCATTGAAAAACCACATTTTCTCGGTTTAACGAATTTCTAAAAAGAAAACCCGGATATTTTCGATAGAACGAAATTCTAAAAATTTGATATTCTCAGTATAACGAAATTCTGAAAAAAATTGATATTCTCGATAGAACGAAATTCTTGAAATTTGATATTCCCGGTATAACGAAATCCTAGGAAATTAATATTCTCAGTATAACAAAAATCGGAAAAAAAACTGATATTCTCAATAAAACAAAATTCTAGAAATTAGATATTTTCGATATAACGAAATCTTAAAAAATTGATATTCTCAGTATAACGAAATTTCAAAAAAAAAAAAAAAAATTATGGATGTTTTCGTTATAACGAAATTAATATTCTCAGTATAACGAAATCCTCTCAAAACCGAAATTTTCAGTATAACGAAATTCTTTAAAACACAACTCAGTACACTTGTGTAGACCTACGTGACATTGTTTATAACGAAAACATTTTTTTAAATTAAACCAACGTTAAAATCGATTAAGTTGAAACTCAAATTAGAAGAGATTCATGACGTCATACATCATCCATCTCGTTAGCTCTAAAAAAAAAAAAAGGGTGTAGGAATATCGTCGATGACGT
This sequence comes from Polydesmus complanatus, assembly GCA_034692225.1. NCBI lineage: Eukaryota > Metazoa > Arthropoda > Diplopoda > Polydesmida > Polydesmidae > Polydesmus > Polydesmus complanatus. The sequence goes on along the minus strand of JAQGAZ010001171.1, from coordinate 27,971 downwards.
AAAAGTCTTTTTACTTTTTGAACGCCGCTAACGTAATTATAGCCTTTTCCAATAGCCCCCCATTGGCTACGGAAAGCGATGTTCACGAAGTACTTGAAACAAGTATCGATGACGTTCAACATTACTTTTTGAACGCTACCTACCATTAGCCATCACGTTTAGCGTGCGCTCTTCCTATACGCAATGGCAATAGTAAGGAACGTTCAAAAAGTAAGTAAAAAATAAGTTCCGCTGGTGGACTTAAGGGGTTTTTACCAATTTTTTTTCTTTAATTTTTCGCTGGAGACTTTTAAGAATTTGATACACCTGTATTTTCGTACTAATCAAATTTATACCGGAAATATACCTTGGCCGCCATTTTTCTTTCTCTCTCTCTATCTCTCTCTCCATTTTAACTTGAGTGTTGTCACGTGTTACGTCACGTGCTGCGTTTTGTTGGTGTAAATGACTTCTCTCGTATATTATACTCGCTTCCATAGCGTCTACTCATTATGATTATTATTATTGTTATTAAAAGCTGTGACCTCTTGACCTTAAGCCCCGCCCACCCGCTCATTGCGTCATATACTGTAATTGAATGTCAACTTCTTCCGGTTAATAAAATCAAACGCAGCCCCTCCATTAAACACATACGCGCGCATAAGCGCAATAACAATTAATGTTGATTATTAAAACATGAAACAGCGCGTGCGCCTCGTGTAATTATTGTCACGCAACCTGCGTATTGAGGACAACGCAACTGTTATTTACCACACACCAAAAAACCTGTCAAATGCCCCGCTTCAATTAATATCCATTTCCGGTGATAATAAATTTGTTTTCTCCTCGAGAGTTAATGAGGATATATTTTATTATAGGGAGGGGGGAAACCTGCGTATTGAGGACAGAGACTCGTATTGTTTCACCGTTTTATTATTAGTTAATGTTTTAATTCAATTTCCGGAGAGAAAACTTGGGAATATTATATATTAATTAAGGAAAATGTCTTTACAACCTGCCTAATAAGGACAGCTATAAAATTAATTATAAAAAAAAATATTGCGACATCATTGCCAAAAAAAAATCCCTATACCAAGAATAATCTAAAAATAAATCTCTATAAATAAAAAATTCCCTATCAATTAAAATAAATCCCTATAAATAAAAAAATCCCTATAAATAAAAAAATCCCTATAAATATAAAAATCCCTATAAATAAAAAAAATCCCTATAAACAAAAAAAAAATTCCTATAGACAAAAAAAATTTCTATGAAAAAAAATCAGTATAAACAAAACAAAAATCCCTATAAATACAAAAAAAAACCCTATGAACAAAAAAAATTCAAATAAATAAAAAAAATCCCTATAAACAAAAAAAAAATCCCTATGAACAAAAAAATTCTAATAAATAAAAAAAAATCCCTATAAATAAAAAAAATTTCTATGAAAAAAAAATCCCTATTAATAAAAAAAAGTCCCTATACGGTATATGTAGGCCTACATAAAAAAACCCCTATAAAAAACCAAAAAACTACTTAATTCAATTTCCGGTTCAAAAATAAAATAAAAATTACCCTTACTTCCGGTTCTAAATTGCCTCGAAATCTGAGTATGAAGAACAATAAATAATACACACGTCGTTCTTAATATTAGCGGTAACCAAGAAATTGTCTACTTCCGGGGTTTTATAAAATCATAAAATAAAAATAAACTCAAACTCGAAACATATCACTTCCGGTTTATGTAATATTTCTGCACTTATTGATTATTATTCACCCTTTCACATAGGAGAAGGTAAGTTATCTCGTCAACCGGAAACAAACAAAAAAAAAATTCCGCATCGTCCGCCAGAGGTCACTACGATGTGGTTCCCGGTTGGGATTCGCCAGAAACGCGGCGGCCATTTTTATTCTTTTTCTTTGAAAAATTGAAAACGACTTCCGAAGAAAAAGGTAAGTTTAAAGAGGAGGGAGAAGACGAAGCGGAAGTGAATGCAGCCAAACGGGAAGTGCAAAGTAGGAGGTGGGGTAATCGATGAGCATATTGAACTTAATGTAAGCCGGAAACTTCTCCCCTTTCTTCTCTTCTTCCATTCAAAATTATTAAAACCGAACTAGCAGCCCCTTAAAATTCACCTTTACTTTTCATCGAAGAGCTGCACCGCCATACACAATAAATGCTACGCGGTGTAGCCACCTAACGCTTAACGCAATACGTTAATTAAGGGGCAGCGAGATAATCGTTCGCTCGTGGTTTGCGGCGAAACCTTCGCATTGTTTACAACGAGTTAACTCAATTAGGGTTCCAGGGGCAGCACACGATGCATTCCAAACTCTCTTAATTTGCGCATAATATTCAATAAAAATGCATAAAATAATGTTTTAAAAAAATGCTGCTCACGCGTAACGTTAAGAAAACCACATGTAAATAAATAAAAAGTGCATATAATGCAAGATTAACTACTAAAAAAATGCACGAAATGTACGCTTAATACGTAAACAATGCATAGAAAGTCGGACTAGGGAAAGAAAAAATGCATAAAATGTGAACTTACAGTGGCTGTCGATGAGGTGAGAGCAGTGCGAGTGCATGAATTAAGCAGGAATTTTCAGCATCTACAAAAAGCAAATTTGAATAGTTAATAAGGAAAAAAGTGAAGCAACAAAAAGTGCATAAAATGAGAGAAACGATTAAAATAATAAAGTGCATAAAATGTACAATTCATGAAAAAGAAGTGCATGGCTAATGAAGTAGAAGTGCATAAAACTCCAAAAAAAAAAATAATAATAAAAAAAAATGCATAAAATGCTAAATAATAAAGAAAAATGCATGAAATGCCTTAAAAAATAAAATAAATGTGCATAAAATGCTTAAATAATGAAGAAAAGGCACATAAAATGTGAACTTACAATGGCTGTTGATGAGATGAGAGCAGTGCGAGTGCATGAATTAAGCAAGAATTTTCAGCATCTACAAAAAGCAAATTTGAATAGTTAATAAGGAAAAAAGTGAAGCAACAAAAAGTGCATAAAATGAGCAAAACGATTAAAATAATAAAGTGCATAAAATGAGCAAAACAATTAAAATAATAAAGTGCATAAAATGTACAATTCATGAAAAAAAAAATTGCATGGCTAATGAAATAAAAGTGCATAAAATTTCAAACAAATGAAAGAAAAAAAGTGCATAAAATGCATGAAATGTCTTTAAAAAACTAAATAAAGATGCATAAAATTCCCAAATGAAGAAAAAGTGCATGAAATGTTTTACTGTTAAATTACCGTAAATAATGCATAAAACGCGCTGGTGATTAATGAAAAATAGTGCAGGAAATATTAACTTACAATGGCTGTTGATATGGTGAAGGGAGTGCAAGTGCATGAAACAGGAATTTTCCGCATCTAAAAAAAATAATTAACGATACTAATTAAATATTTGAAAATAATTAATACATTATTATTCATATACAGTAGTTTAGTGAGCCCCTAAAAACATGCATTCGAGTTAGTGTACCTTATTAAATTAAAAGAGTTGAATAGGAAAAGATCAATAATTAAAAAAAAAATCAATTGCTGAGAATAGAATGGGCGTGGTTTAAGAAGGAGGCGGAGAGGGGGTAATCGTCTTAACTTTTACCCCACCCACACTAGGGATTACCTCCCCCCCCCCCTTCGCCACGCGTTTCTTCACCTTACGTACAGTTACGTAAGCCTAAATTCCCCTACGTAAACATCCTTTTGCTAAGAACGTAAACAAACAAAATAACAATAAAAACGATGAGGCAAAACTTAAGCCAATTCATCTCGCGTACATCGAGGGACTTAGTGTGGGGTTTTATGGAATAGTGAAGAGATAAGAAACCGCGTAGAACGAGGGATTCAAATAAAACCGCGTAAAAATATAGCTTTATAGAAAACCGTAATCAATGCGCGTATAACGAGGGAATCATTATTTTATTCGACTAAACGAGAAAAAAATAAATAAATAAACGGGTTTCGTTATACGCGAAAATCCACCGCTTAAAACGAGGGACTCATTGCTAACAAATAAATAAAAAAAATGGAAGACATCTTTTATTCGGTTGGTCTTATTTTACGCGGTTTTGACATTATGGTAAAAAATGTATATCGCGCATAACGAGGGATTCATTGTCTCTTTCTCTCACACACAAACACAAAAAATCAAAAATTTGCGGAAATTGATACGAATGCGCGTTTAAATTCTCGAATAAAAAAACACCGCGTAAAATCGAGACAAATAAAAATAAAAAGAGAAGCTTATGGGATTATTATTCCGGCACACACATCGCGGATATCGAGGGATTTTAGTTATACGCGAGTAGCATATTGAGTTGGCTGATGGATCGATGGGACTGACCGCTCAATTCCTTTACGTAACGTAAAGAAAAGACGCTAAAGTAACAAGGAGACAGGTTTCCAATCAATAAAAACATTTAGAGGACCACCATCGTCAACCTGTTTCCTACATCCGCTTTCTGCTAATATGCAATGCCAAACCGCACAAAAATAAGTGATTGAAAGAAGCGCCATTAAACATGTTAAAAAAAAAAAAAAAATTAAAAAATTGAAAATTTATTTATAGAAAATTAAAATTTTAAAATTCAATTATTTTAATTGAAGCCTCTTTCAATGCCTTACTTCGATCACAAACTTCTTTATTAAGAAGAAAGACCTTTTTCTTCAAACCGGAAACGATCTTGACGAGTTTTCGGTTACTAGCATTTTGCTCTTTAATCTTCGCGTCTTCTTTTTCTATTAACTCGTCTATTTCTACTAACTGAAAATAAAAATAAGTATATAAAACAATCAATTAACCGAAATCAATACAGTAAAAAAAAAATTTTTAAAAAAAATTTTTAAAAAAAAATAAATAAAAAAATAATCAATTCATCGAAATCAATACCGGTACAATAAAAAAAAATTTTTAAAAAAAAATTTTTAAAAAAAAATAAATAAAAAAATAATCAATTCATCGAAATCAATACAGTAAAAAAAAATTTTTAAAAAAAAATTTTTAAAAAAAAATAAAAAAATAATCAATTCATCGAAATCAATACAGTAAAAAAAAATTTAAAAAAAATAAATAAAAATAATCAGTTACCGGTAATCGGAAATCAATAAAATGAAAAAAAAAAATTTAAAAAAAAAAAAAATTAAATTAAAAATAAAAATAAAAAATAATCAATTACATGTAATCGAAATCAATACAATAAAAAAAAAATTTTATAAAAAAAAAAATTATAAAAAAATACAATAATTACCGGTAATCAAAATAAATTAAAAAAAAACAAAAAAAAAAATCAATAAATCGAAATCAATACAAGAAAAAAAAATTTTTTTTTAAAAAAACAAAAAAAAAAAACTTTTAAAATTCTTACATTTGCCCGGCTTTCTGTCTCAAAATTCATGACGTCATTATTCGTAATAAAACCTTCTAAAACAAATAAAATTATTATTAATTATTTATGAAAAATGAATCAAAAATAAAGATTTTCGAATGGGGAGGGGGGGGGAGGTCTATACCTGGAACATAAACGCGACTTTGAGTCCGTGAAAAATACTTGGGAACAACGTTGAATTTAAAGTGAGCGTTCGCCTTATACACCAGATCCATTAGACGGAAAAGCAAAAAATATGGTCTGCAGCTGTACCTGTAATCGAAAAAAGACAGCTCAAATCTACCGTGATAAGATCGCATTAATCCGTAATATATGCCAATCGCTTCATCCAACACCTAGAAAACAAAAACCGTAAAAAACAAAAAAAAAAAAAAATTCTTAAAAAATAAATAAAAAAAAAAAAAAACAATTACTTTTCCAGCTGCGAAATAATAATCAGATCCTAAATGCCATTTATAGATGAATTTGCCCAGCCTAAGAAGGCTGCATAAATGTTTCATCATTTGGATTTCCAGTTCGAACGTTTGAAGCGGGCTAAACCTATCGTACGCTCCCGTAACCTTCATTCGAAATTCCACCAGCCCAATCACTTTTTCCCATTGCAAACTAAGCTCTTTCTTGCAAACCTCATTAAAAGATTTACAAACCTAAAATATAATAAATATTAATAATTAAAAGATTGTTTTATTGTATTTAATACTCAACAGTTCTCAGCTGGGCCATTTTACTACCGTCCAGATAGGAAACAATCAGGTGGAGACCAGACGCGGGAAGTGTGGCGAGGTTAGGTCGTCGCTGGAGTAGCCGCGAGCTAGTAGCGGCTGTGGATGATAACGATGATAATAATTGGACGTGGCAATTATTTCTTCCATCGAGAAGAACGCTGTTCAGGACCAGCTCCACTTCTTTGGCGCGTAAACTTAAGCGCCGCACATCCTCGTTCAACTTCCCAATTAGCTCCAGCAATTCTCGTTTCATTCCATTTCCACGAGCCACTTTCTGCCTCCGACTTTTAAGCTCCCTCATTTTCGGTACTCTCTATTTTGTAAAAAGAAAATTATTACAAATCAAAAACGAGGGTTTAAATTGGTTATTAAAAACTTTTTACCTCGTTCTTTCGCTCCTGAATTTGTACTCTTATCGCTGAAACTTTCTGCTCGAAGCGCTCGACTTAGTTTCCAAAAATAAAAATGAATTATTATTATTCTCAGTAATTTATACCCAAATAAAAATTAAGGGAGAGACTTACAACAAGCTTCTTCGTCGTAAGGAATGAAAGTGTGCAGGATTTTTCCTCTAAAGTGTTTATGAGCCCTTTCACACTGCGCAATAGTGGAAGTGAGAAAAGGAAGAGGCTTTTGGTCATAAACGTGCTCGTGGACGTAAGGAACCACCGTCGAACTATTGAACTCTTTTAGAAAACCGTGACCGTCGTCCAACAACTAAAAACATTTCAAATTTTTAAATTCAGGAGGAGGAAGAGGAGGGAGTTGTACCTTTCCCGCCACAAAATAATCAATATGGAAGGCGTAGGCTGTAGTAGAGTATTGGATAGCCTCGTGCAGGTCCGTAAGGAAATGGAGAGTATCGTAGGAAGACCTTACGTTGGTAGGAAAAAAAAGCGCCCTTTTTTCCACCATTTCCATCTCTTCTTTTAATCGCTTTTCCAGCTCTCGGTGTCCTTCGTTCAGACGCTTTCGGCCGGCGTCGTTAAATTTTTTGCTCACCTAAAACAATAATAACGTTATTATAATGACGTCATATATTTAGATTATTATAGAGCAGCAACTCGCCTCTCTCACTTGGCTCACTTTCTCATAAGTCATAAATGAGAAAATGCGCTGTAAAGTGTCGGATGGAAGTTTGTCCAAACTATTAGGTTTTTTAAAAGCAGCAACGGCATCCATCGAAAGGTCTGCTGCCGCTGCTTCTAAACTCCTTCTAAGGAAAAGAAGAAAAAAAAAAAAATTAAAACAATCAATTTTTATTTAACACTATTGTTTATTTGTCCCCCTCCTCAATCTAGGCGAAAAGTTCACGAGCTGTGACCTCCAAAAATGAATTTGAAACAAAAAGGTCGCGCTGTATAACAATAACATGAGTTAGGGCTAATAAGCATTATGTACACTAGGAAGAGTCGGCGAAGTTAATAATAAGCGTATTATTAATAATTATAAACAGTTAAGTATACCGTAATTTATATTATAGAAAACACAAAATTTTTACCCGCATGTTTGATCCACATTATTTTCGTAATAATTATTCAAGTTGCTGCTGTAGTCTTTTCGCTCTGACTCCATTTCGTTCATTGTTTAAATAAACACAGTTTATCTTCTAGGGAGAAAAAAAAAATCGGGGGAAATTTTTAATTATTAAAATTATAAAATTAATATTAGATATAATAATTATTTTACCACTTTTTAATTTGAACACCACGTGTTTCAAAGGAGGACACAGATACCGATCACTCTGTTGGTACTCTACGGTCTCTAATGACTGCTCTACTTCTGCTTTTCCTTTTGGTGATTCATATGCGGCCGCTGGAAAAACCCATTGGAAGAAAAAGAGTATTGTACGAGGAGGGAGAAACTGCCTATTAAGAAACACAATTATTCCCTTTGTTTTGAAAGATAACAAGTTTAAACTCGTTTTTAAAAATGTGAGGAAAGTTGAAAGTTAAGGAACTAAAAAATGTTCCGTTAAAATTTTGGTAAAAATTATCTATTTAAAATTCACTAAGAAGCACGAATCATATTACTTAACCAATAAAAGTGTCTACAAATTAATACCAATTAATTACAATCAAATCGATACAAATTACTAATGAGGAAGATAAAAAACAAACAAAACATTGGAATATTAAGGTTTCAGAACTCGTTTTGAATCTTTTTCTCGTCTGGGTTTATTTTCTACTAAGAACCTCTTAAATTAATTCCACTTTTCGCTTTGAATCTACGAGTTTCAACTTTTGAATCTTCATCTCACTTTGCATCCTCAACTTTTAAACTTTGGATCTTTTAAATTATGTCGACGTTTGACTCCGCTTTTTTAATCGAAGGCAAATTAACACCCCAACTCTCGCTATGAATCCTCAAGTTTCATATTTTTTTTTATTAAATGTTTGAAACTTTTTGCGGTTTAAAATCTAATTAATAACGTAAATACGTGCGGAACAGATCTTCACATATAATTTTACGCTGCAATACTTTCCAACGATAAACCGCGTCTCACTTTGAATCTTTTTATTCCACCCCCCCCCCTCCCCTTGCGTAGAAAAATTATGATAGTACGGGAACGAATCATTCCTATTTACAAAATTTCTAAATATCTAAAATTCAAACCGAGTTCAACCGCTTAATAATCTCTCCCTTTATAGGCAAACAATTATTTTCAAAAAATATTTAGAAATTATAATTCTTACCTTTTTCTCCAGTAAAACGGTTAATGCGCTATGCGAGGATCTCAATCATTCGTCATGCGAAGATGTCTCGTTTCACGGATATTTGCCTCCACCGAGTAACATTTTTGTCATTTCTGTTGAAAAATTAAAGCAAACAAATTAACATTTTTATAGATTCTCCAATGGCCGGAAACTCCAGAACCTACCCAATCAAGTTCCATCAAGATGGAACAAGCTGCCGGATCATCGCCTCAAACCTTTAGCATTATCAGCTGATTTGTTAAGTTCCAATCGACCAGCGGGCACTAGTCCAAACACATCATAACAGCGTGAATGGGTCTCCCCGATGATGTATACAATATAGAGAGTGAGGCTAGATTTAGCCAGACCAGGATCGATAGTCCCGTGTAGGTGACGCCGGTCCACGAGTCGCACATTCTCGGAATCCGTCCTTGGAGTTCAGACCGTCTCATACACAAGAAGCTCATCCCACACGCACACTTTAACGTGCCTCGAAGCTGTCATCCTCGCGCCTCGACCAGAGATGGAAGACACGTTCGAACTGTCCTCAGCCGATTTGAATAAACTGGTACGTACGGACTTGTGCGTGTTATTTACGAACCAAGGGACTCAATGGATCGATCCGTTACGAGTACGCATCGTCAAAGGTCATCCTCATAACTGGTTGGCTGTTGTATACGCACATTTTGTGACTCGTTACGGGTTTATTTAAAATTGTTTTTATATACATTTTTCTTACTTCGTCTCAAAATGTCCTCCTTTCGACACAGGAATAAAGATTCGAGCGGTTGGCAGCTGATTTACACCTAGTCCGCACATTGAACAAACGATTGAAAGGGTCGCTGCTCTCAACGCTAAAGTCGTGCTTCCTAATCAGTCGGACGAAAATAGTACAGTAATAACATTGGCAAGTAAAAAAAAAATGCCATTAACTTCTCAATTATGGTTCCAGGGGCAGCTGACAATGCGTTCCAAACTCTCTTAATTTTGAGCATTATATTCAACAAAAATGCCCATGAAATGTACGCTTAATTAACGTAAATAATGCATAAAAAATCGGAGTAGGGAAAGAAAAAGTGCATTTAAAAGGTGAACTTACAGTGGCTGTCGATGAGGTGAGAGCAGTGCAAGTGCATGAATTAGGCAGGAGTTTTCAGCATCTAAAAAAAAGCAAACTTGAATAATTAATAAGGAAAAAGTGAAGCAATAAAAAGTGCATAAAATGTGGCAAGTAATGAAAAAGAAGTGCATATCATGAAGGACTAAAGAAGAAAACATGCATATAATTAAAAAAATAAATAAAAAAGGTGCGTTAAATGCTAAATAATAAAGAAAAATGCATGAAATAGCTTAAAAAATAAATAAAAGTCCATAAAATGCTTAAATAATTTTCTAACATCTATAATAATTATGTCAGAATTGGCGTTCCATAAAAAGCACGTAAACACACGACATTTTATATGTAATTTTAGAATATACCAATGTACAGTTTGGCGCTACATAAACAACATGTCTGTGTATAGAAGAACCTACGATCGAAAAAATATATACTTTCCCAAAGAAAATCATAATTTATGTAGCGCTCAAACTATAAAAATTGTTTATCAAAAAAAAAAAAAAAAAAAAAAGAAATGTATGGCGCTGCATATATAAAATAAATAAACATATTTACGATTTTGTTATCTCTTAAAACGCTTCATAAAAAAAAATAAAAAAGAAATCCTTATAAAAATACTGTAATTTGTTTTTATCGATCGATCGAAAAGAGATATTGGAAAATAAGAGCGGAAGTGAGAGTTAATAAAGAAAATAAAAAATAAGCGAACAGAGATTAAAATTAATAAAATTAGTATTTTTAATTAATTAATAATAAAACAATAACAAGAATTTGAAAGATTAAAATAAAAAAAAAGATTTATATAAAGAGATTAAAAATTTTTGTTAATTAATTGTTTATTTTTCTGCTGTTTTTCTAACCTTTTTTTGTTTGTTTGTTTTTCCATTTTCTTATCTTCTGTCTCTCTCTCTCTCTCCATCTCCAACATCATCCTATCCGTTATCATCTGAGTTCCAATCCAACATCTGAGAGGGAGGCAATTACTCTTTAACCTTGATTGCATTAGCAAAACTTAAGTTTTTTTTCATTCATTTTTAAATAATATTCTTAAAAAAAATTAATTAATTAATTACCGAAGGGGAAATTTTAATTAACTTAAATATTTTAATTAACTTAAAATTTATTTATTCTAAAAAAAGATGAACGATCCCTTCCAACTACTGCTCCCATCTTATAGGATTCAAAGTGGAGTTTGGTGTCAATAAAAGATTCAGTGCGGGGTCGTTCATCAAGTGATTAACTAATTTACATTAAACTTAACGAAACTAAATAATAGAGAGTACTAATCGGGAAGATAACAACCTTTGGAGATGGACACTCTCATGGACTTCGTTCGGGCCTTTTTGTAGAAGAAGAAGCCCACCAATCCGACCAGGGCCACGGCCCCCAGCACTCCCAACACTATACCCGCAATCTCTCCCGCCGACAGCGCTAAACAAACGACATCAAAACACATTATACAATATTATCAAATCACAGCCGGCTTTTTAAGAGGGTATTGCTGTTTGCCACGATAGTTTACTGGCTTAAAACTTCATTTACGCGATTGTTTTCTCTTAAAAACTTCATTTCCGCAATTGTTTCTGCCATTAAACTTTATTTGCGCGAATGTTTCTATCTTTAAACTTCGTCTGCGCAAATTCTCACTATCTAAAATGTCATTAAAGCGAGTGTTAACTCTATAAAACACCATTTAAACGAGTTTTTAGGTCCTAAAACTTTTTTTACATGATTATTTTCTCTTAAAAACTTGATTTGCGCGAATGTATACTCCCTAAAACTTTACTTACGCGAGTGTTTACTTCCTAAACCTGCATTCAAAACACTTAAAACTTCACTTCATCAATTGTTTACTCTCAAAAAACTTCGCTTAGGCGAGTATTTTCTAGCTAAAACATCATTTGCGCGAGTGTCTGTTCCTTAAACCCCCAAAGAGTGGATAACACTACCGTACTTTGTGCGAAACAACCTGTGGGACATAATATTATGTATGTGCCGGCTCTGCACGAAACAAACCCAGATGTACAGGGTACTCACTTCTCTGCGCTCCGATCACCGCCATGTACGAGGGATGTTGCCCCGCCCCGCAGTAGAAGAGGGTGTCGTTGACCACCCGCGTGTCCACCCCGTCTCGGCTCCACTCCCGTTCCTCCTCCCGCCACCTGTAGCAGTCGTAGCGCAGGTCGGAGCTCAACCGGCTGCCGTTAGCCATCAGCATCACCGTCACCCACGTGTCGCCCTCTACCGGATCGCCTGTAAAACGCAACATTCGGCGCTTAGCTTTAAAAAACAATTACAAAACAAGATTTTTGGGGCTCATTCGTGCTTCGCCCATCCCCTAAACCAAAAAATGGCCTCTGTAGTAGAGCCGAAGCACAAATGATCCAAAGCTTATTTTTTTTCGTAAACAAGAGGTAGAAAGGCAAACCTGTGAGAGGGTTGAGCAGAGCCAGTTGCACCACATCGGACACGGTGTTGTTGTGGTCGATGTCAATCGGCGGCTGAAGCTGTTCGTCCGGGTAGAAGAGCATCTCGGCGACGATTCCGTGGCATAGAGAACTGTTTTCTTTGCACTCCCAAGCGCTGTACCTAAACCAAGCAGTCAAAATGTTTAATCAGCAGCTTTGGCAAGTAAATATTATTGTACGAAAGCTCCGCAGAGACAATGTTAAGTTTGATTTGAGGGTTTCCTGATAACACGCTGCAGCCTATTATCAATTTAATAGTCAAAATGTTGAAAAGGACAACTGAAATGACTTTGGAAATTAATAAACACATGTTCAATCGCCTTCCTCTCAAAAAATAAATCAATTAAAATAACTATCGACAGTTTGTTATATTATATCGAACTTCAGCTACAGCTTCTACCATTAACGGAGCTTTCGTACAATTGTTGTTGGTGGTTTTTAGATCAGACTTACTTGTCTCTGAGCGAGTTGTCAAAGTTCATCTGCACCGATAGGTTGGAAGAAGGTTTAGTAGGGCGCAGATTCACCTGAAAGGTCTCGTTGAGCAGGGTAAAGGTGAGAGCGGCCACCGCTTCTCCTAGGCTGTTGGTCAGAAGAGAAGACTCGCCTAAACGTAGACTGCGAGCCAAGATCTTTTCCAGCGCCGCGCTCATGCTGCGCACTCGGTCGCCAATGGCTGCGTTGCTGGTGTTGAAGCGGAAGATGTTGTCCAGCACCAAGAGGCCTTGCTGAGTGCCGACCGAAGATATGGAGATGTTCTCGGTTTCCATCCGATGCACTGCCCGTTCCATCACCTCCATCAGGATGAAGTCTCGACCCGGGCTGTTCTCGATGATGATCGGAGTCAGGAACCTATAATTTTACACATAAGAAATATTAAGATAATATAACGCGGAAACCATTGAACGATCTTATTCTTACGTGAAAAGATCCTCGAAGCAATCCGAGTTCACGCACTGGACTTCGGCTGCCATGCGAGCGCAGAGGAAAGACTCGGCCATCTGGCTGTCATACTCCATCTCGTGACGAAACCGGTACGGCAGAGTCACGGCCAAGAGGTAAAGCACGTGTCGGCGAAGGCAGGCTAAATAATCTCCCTTGAGCTTGGCAACGTTGGCCATGAAGAAAGCGTGTTCAGCCGTGGCTTGCAGGTCGTTCGCCGCCCTCACTCCAACCACGCTGCTGTTGAACCAGTGGCAGTTGTGCAAAGCGTCGCAAATCTAAAAAAAACAAAACAAATTTCGCTTAAACTTAGCTGTTTCAATGCTAAGAATATCGTTGTCCCCTTTTACTTGTAAAGAGAAGAGGTTGGTTCCTTGAATAAGACTGGAGTTGAGCATGTCGGGTGGACCCATGATGTCCAGAGGAAGGTGATACTCGGGCGGAGACAGCGAGATGAGTTGGGAGCCCTTGTACACGTGCACCTCGTAGCTCAAGGGGTAACTGCCATCGTCAGCTACACATCCAGTCACACCCACTGTCACCTGCAACACAATACAATGTTTTAGGAGGCCCAAAACAAATGGAGAAAGAGCTGTTACCATTTGAAAAGCCTCGTAATCTGGAATGTGAATCGTGCAACCAGAAATGGAAGGCAGAACGGTGAAAGCCTCGTACGCTTTACCCTCGTCTCCAGCCACATCCAGCACTCGCAATCCCACCATATACAGACCTTTAGAGGTCAAAATTTCTAAAATAAAAAAAAAACCAAACATTCCAAAACTGCATGCTTGTAATCTTAATCCAACTCGCCTTTTGGAATTACTACCGTGCTCTCCATCGTCTGATTACCGATGCTCGTGTTTGACGACTGCGAAGATAAATCGTCATCTCGGCCTAAAAACGTGAGAACATAGTTTTAAAAACGTAAACAAATCAAAAATTTTAGCCTTATACCTTCAATGAACCATTCTATGCTGTGAATGGGGCTGACGTAAACGATGGTAGCGGTGAGAATGACGTCTGTGAGTGAGGGGATTAGGTGGACCATGTCTTGCATCACTGGCTTCGTCAGCCTTTCGTCAACCGGCATTAACGTGTTGATTGAGACCTTAAAATAACTATCAATTAGTCTCTCGCGTTATTAATACTTAATGTTAATGTTATTTTACGATGGGAGCTGATCCGTTAAGTACTGTGACGGAGACGGTGCTGGGGTCGCTGACGATGGAGGAATCCAGGGGAGAAAAGACGGTGAGCGTGAAATTGACGGAGCGTTCCGCGCGGAATTTCCGGCTGAGCAGAGAAAGCACGGGATTCCGCGTTACTGGTTGCGGAACGAGGAACACGGAATATCCGTTGACGTCGTAGTCGTAACACGGTTCTCCGTCCTCCTAGAAAATTAATCATCTCTATAATCGCCTAGATCTCTCTCAATTAATTAATTATTATGATGTATATACTTGTAAGCATTCCCAGCGGAAGACGAGGGGCAGAGTGGGGAGGTCGGCGTAGTAGGAGCGTGAAGCGTTGAGCAGGAGGAGGCCGCTGTCGTTGCCGATTACGCGGCGAATCCCACCATCGATCACCGCTCGAATGCCGGAGGGAGACGGACTCACCGTCACCGAGGCGCTGCTGGACAAATTAGCGTCGTTGTTCAGCGTCACCACTAACGTAAACGTCACGTTTTCATTCGCTAAAGAAAAATTCGGTTAATTGATTACTCAATACGTTAAAAAAAGTCAAAAACAAATTCGTGACAATTGCACTTTTGCGTATGAATTACAGACGCCATTTGTTATTTTGCATTTGCGCGGAATTTACAAAGCGCATGCGCGAATTCAAAGCTATTGTATTGTACAGGGTGCTAATATTTAAAGAAAATTTCTACAAAAATTAATTATAATAAAATTTTTTTAAAAAAAACCAAAATTTTGTTATTTTTATCCTGTTTTAGACAAAATTTTATATTATACAGTATATGGGGTGTGATGCAAGAAAAAAGAATGAGATATAGAAGTGGGCATTGAATTACCAGGCAAAGTGTAGGGTGCGACGGTGTAAGAATCCTTATTGATCTGCTGAAGGTCCACTTTGACCCTGGGATTGGATATGGTCCAATTGTAGGTAAGGGCGAAGATCTCGTGTTGGCAGGAAGGCGTAGTCACGTGAGAATAAAGAGTAAAGCTATAATTATGGATTAGAAAAACAAAGAAATTATTAATCGCTGAGTTTGGGTTGAAGTGTGTTGTCAGTTCTGACCTCTGGTCCACTGTCACTGCCGAGGGGTAGTTAGCTAAGCTGGGCTCAATGACGACGGATGGCACTAGAAGATTGCTTTTGGTGACATTGAGAGTAGCCACGTTAGAGGAGGATTCGTTGCTGTTTTGACTGTCAGAGTTGTAGATGAGCAGAGTGAACTCGTACGTCACTTCTGCTTCCAACATTTCCACTTCGAAAGTTATCCACGCCACGTTTCCTTGTTCATTGGCCTCTGTGGAAGCCAAAATGGTAAGAGGAATTAGTACAAAGTTATAAAAAAGAAACAAATTTCAAATAAATAAGATATATCGAGACCTCGAATGATGTCTCTCATGGCCTGAGTAGTGAGGTTGGAGCCTAGAGTGTCCGCCACGCTCCAATAGTAAGTCACTCGGCGGCTCTGGATTCGAATGGATTGATGAGCATCCAGGGTGAACTTTCCACAAGGAGGAACGTAGTTGGGTCCAGATAGCACGGCAATGGGAACTTCATCAGCCATGGTAAAGCTCCGCTCCTGAACTCAAAATAATAAAAATCCATTCAAACATCTTCCAAAAGATTCAATTTTAATTCTAATAAAGAATAATTCAAAACTGAGCTCTCGCTATCAATGATACTTACAAATCCTTCAGCCATTTCAGTAAACGTCTCGTTGCTGGCTTTCAAAACATTGTCTTGAAACGCAACCACCAAAGCAGCTATCCCAACAAATACACGCATTAAATTTAAATCAAAACAAACAACAGTCTTTTTTTAAAAAAAGCTTTAGTACTTTCGTTTTCATCGCTGCCATCCAGAGTGGATTGAGCCAAAATTCCTCCAGCTGCGGGACTAAGGTTGATCAACAACTGTCTTTTCGTCACCCAGTGGCAACTACTGTTCGCGGTTAACATCTGCACAGTGGCTGAACTCAAGTACCCGGAACAGTCACCGTCTTTAAAAGCAGACACGTTCACGTCTCGGTTGAAGTAGATAGCCACGCTGTCACCTTGAAAACAAAAATTAAAATTTAAGTGAAGTTGAATTTAATAAAAGTGAAAGTGAATATATTTAATAACCATCTGGAAAGATGTAATCGTAAATGACCGTAGGTGCGGGTGCGATGAAATCGATGGCGAAAGGACCGGCGAAGGAACTATTGTTGTCTAAGGAAATCGACACGTTGGCGGTGAAAGACTTGGAAGGCATGGGAAAAGTGCAGTTGATCGTGGAATCAAACACCGAACTCGATTCCACCTTTACATGATCCTCGAAACCTATTTCAAATTTTCATAATATCAAAAAACAAAACCAAAAAAAAAAAAATTATGAATTACCATCTCCTTCAATCCCACAATACACAGTCTTCAGCCTGTCCAAATTCTGACCATACACTTCCAAAGTGAAGTTAGTGGCATTCACGTCCACACTTATCGACGAAGGTGACACTCGATTAAACAAAGCTTTAAAAAAAAAACAAAGTTTACATTTTAGTTGGTTCAATCTTAGATCTTGATTTAGTTTCCTCCCCCCGCTACCTGATTTAGAGTAGACGATAAAAGGCACGGACGTGTTAGACATGTCCAGCACTTGATCATCCACCGTGTTGACCACAGCCAATCGAAGTTCGTAGATGCCTTGAGGTAGCGCGACATCGCAGGATATATTTTGACCCATGACAACGGCGGGGAAACGGTCTTCGTCCTTCCCATCGGCGCTAATATCTTTCCGAATAAGCATGCAGACGGTGGAGTGGCGATTCTTCAGCGCCACACCCAACAAACTCACCTAAAAACCCACAAATCTTAATTAAATTTTTTATCAGTAACGAATGAGCTACATTATTATAATTATAAAAAACCAGCCTTAGTTTGCGTTTCGCTGGGAATGACGGTAGGAGAAGCAGAGACAATAGTGACGCAAGTGTCGTTGGTTCCATTACACACTCCGCATAAATCTTGCAAAGCCCTTTAAAAATAATAATAAAATAATTTAATTAGCAAAATTAATAATTAGTTTAAAATAAACATACAGAGGACAGTAGCAGGGAATATTGTCCTTCTTGCAGTGTCCGCACTCGTCCCTAAGATCGAGAAGCCCCAAAGACGAAGACTTGGGCCCCCAGCACTGGAAACAAGTGTCCGACGTATTGACAGCCATGAGATGGACCGTGGCTGGAGTGAAACACGTGCCGCTGCAGTCTCGGTACTCGCTGGGCGGTAAATCGTCGAACGCCGTCACGTCACGACGCATACTCAACGAACCGTTGGGTAAAATACTCGAATTGGAAGGTTTGCTACAAAGAAAACACATTCCATTGTTCCATAGTTACTTAATGAATGCGTGGGCTAGTTACGTTTGATTGAGTTGCACCACTTGAGGCTTGGGAATGACCACTGAGCTCCTCGGTAGATTTTCCTGACTTACGGTCTTGCAGACGCCGCAACAGTCGTTCTGGAATAGAGGCCGAGTGGAGTTGACCTCCTGGCTGAGATTGGTGCGCAATGGACACAAGCCTCGACAGTCTCTGGCCAGCAACGAAGTGGAGGTGGGCGAAGAGGGTCCTAAGGCATTGCGAGCGTTCAGCCCATTGGCTCCTACCTCTGAATACGGAAAATCAACATTATTATTATTATTATAAACAAATATTATTGTTCCATTAAGATGTTACCGATGCAGCTTCCGTCGCATTCGTCCACGTAGGCCTGACCATTGCACTTGCCGGCGCAATCCACGTAGGCCCGTCCACACGCCCCGCTGCAGTCTCGGCCGTAATCCCTATCCAGCCCCGTCATGCCCTGCACGCAGAAGCCGCACTCGTTCAGGAACGCCCCTCGAAACCCAACGTCCCCGCACGTCATCTCATCTAAAACATTCGGGAATAACACAACACTGGAGTTAATATTTTTTGTGCGGAAAAACACCCTGCACTGCATTCAATGTATGAAATTCAACATTCCGGTATTATAATTTAATGCATTAAAAACACTGAGCCTCATCAATTGGTGCATGAAACATTGAACGTTGTAATTTCATAACATTAAAAACATTAAGCACCGTAATTTAATGCATGGAAAATACTGAGATTCATCAACTAGTGCATGAAAACACCAATACCAGAATTCAGTGCATGAAAAGCATTAAACATTGTAATTTAATGCATGAAAAACACTGAGCGCCATAATTGAGTGCATGAAAAATACTGATAATCAAAATTTAATGCATGAAAATCGGTAGAGTTCCCTAATTTAATGCATTAAAAACACTTATCCTCTTCAATTAGTGCATGAAACACTGAATATTGCAATTTAATACAGTAAAAACCTTGAGCACCATAATTTAATGCATGAAAAATACTGAGCTTTAAAATTTAATGCATGAAAAACAGTCCAGTTCCCTAATTTAGTGCATTAAAACACTGCTCCTCATCAACAATTAGCGCATGAAAAACGCTGAACATTATAATTTAATGCATTAAAAACACTGATCCTCATTGTAATTGAGTGCCTGATATTTACTCCGTTCGCCAATACTACTTTAAAGTCTAATTATGTAACGCACTTTGATTAGACTTTTCATGCACTTAAACTAAACTCCGTAAGCTACTTCAGTTGCATGAAACTCACTGCATGTAAATAATAAATTGTCTTCGAGTGTTTGGAAGGAATTAAAATTTACCTTTGTAGAGGTTGAGCAGCTGGGCGTAGGAGGGG
This sequence comes from Polydesmus complanatus, assembly GCA_034692225.1. Taxonomy (NCBI): domain Eukaryota; kingdom Metazoa; phylum Arthropoda; class Diplopoda; order Polydesmida; family Polydesmidae; genus Polydesmus; species Polydesmus complanatus. Next base: position 8,673 of record JAQGAZ010001171.1, on the reverse strand, counting down.
GTGGTGGAAACGTCATCGGCCGTCACGCTGCCCACCAGCCCCAACAACCACAGCAGAGTGAGCCAGGCGATTGACCACTCGCCGTCCATCAAAATCCTTTCCTTCTTCGGCCAACCTAAACCAAAAACCATAAACAACATTTTTTTCTTTAAATTTGTGTGGAACTAGCGACAACAACAACATTCATTTCATCAGCAAAAACATCGATTAATCATTGAAAATCGGCTGCGATGGAAAGAGAGAAAGTGGAGAGAGTGGAGGGAGGGGAACACCTGTGGAACGTTCGTCAGTCGATAAATAAACGATGAATTAGCAATAGGACGTAACGGTGATCTATTCACCACAACAACACCTGCGCCCCTACCACCACCCCCCCCCCCCCCCCCCTTACGCATTCCCTCGAACGAGTCACGAGGACACTCACTCTCATTACTCATCTACGGTAAACAAGCCATCGCCGGCGCAAATAAAACAATGTCATCGAAAAAAATATACACGGTGTCCTGGAAAAAAAACGTACCCAACTGAATTCGTATTAAATCAGTATGGTCCGGATTTTTTACGGACACCGTGTATAGTAGAAATTGTTAGAAAAAACACCTCGGATATAGCGTTATTTTTTTTTGGAGTATCCCTGGCAATCATATTATTCTTCTTTTAAAAAAACTCTGTTATTGCGACAAAAAAATTAACCTCGGTTATAACGTCAATAATTTTTATTTTATGTGTAATTAAAAATGTAGGTGTATTGGTCGCGCACGATGTTTAAATTATTAATAGCTTAAGCGCATAAATTGAACGCCAAAAAAAAAGAACATTTCCAATAATAATAATAATAATAATAAAGATGAGTATGGATGAGATAAATAGGTGTGTTTTGCAGCTGTTTGCGTCGATCTAATTCACAAACACAGTTCTACATGTGTACCTTGCACATACTTCCGCTTTGTCTCGCTGATCTACATCTATATGAACACTGCCTTGGCAGAGGGGGGGGGGGGGAGCTCGAATTGCGTCATCTGCTACGTCACGCGTGAGTGACTGTCCACCCCCTACTAAGGAATGTTAAATTTTAAGCAAATGACGTCATAAAGTGTGAGAAATAATAATCGATACGATGCAATTATTATTATTATCTTAGAAATTTTGAAAATTGAAATTTCGTTTTTGAAATTTTCTATGGCGTTTAACATTGGACAAATTTGAATTTCATAGGGGGGACCATTCTCATTTCAAAATAATAATTTCAAAAAAAAAAAAAAAAATACCGGTACAGTTAAAAAAAAAAAAAAACTTAATATTTTTAGTATTGGATTCTAAAAATGACGTCATAAAGTGCGCAAAATAATTACAGTATCTCCACAATTTAATTATTTCGTTCGTGAAATTTTTCTATGGCAATTAATATGGGGGAAATTTGATAGTCAAAGACCCTTCTCAAAATATTTTAAAAAAACGCATGGTAATTTTGAATGTTTTGTTTTTGTTAATTTATTATTATTTTTTTTTTTTTATTAGTATTGCATAAGAATTAGCATCAAACTGTATGTCACTTTATGTGGTAATAAAGTGTAGAATTGTATGAACAATGCACATTATAAATTTCCTACGCGATTTAACATTAGAAAAAAAAAATAAATTTTTAAAATGATAAAAATTTTAAACACTATTAATAATTACTATAACCTAAAATAATGACAATACAATTAAAATTAATTTTCAATCTAAAAATTTTCTTCAAAAAAAAAAAAAGATTTTTTCCATTGATTTTATCATGGGAAAAATCCTGTTTTATAGGGTCCCCCCTTCTCCTTACAAAAAGTTTTTAGCAACTTTTCTCAACCCCCAGCCATTTTGTTTTTACCTTTTTTTTTTCGCCTGCCCAATAGTAATTATCCTTCTTTCACTTAAGAACTAATTAATCCTCGATAAGAAAGTTATTTTTGGCACTGTATTTAGTCCTATTTAATAGAAATTGGCTGTTAATGTCGACGTGGATGCAATGGAGACGCGTTGCACGAGTACAATGGAGGAAAAACATGTGTTCCACAACTCAAGTTTGCGCACTTTTCGACTCGCGCCAGCTGCGTTCTTGCGCATGCGCACTCCATTCACCACACTCGTAGCAGGACTAATCCCCCCCCCACATGACACCCCCGGTCCCCCTAACAAATCCCCCCTACCTCCTCAGCAGACTACACTATACATATTTAATAATAGCATGTTTATGTGCAATAATACGCTGCATTACGCTGTGCAAAGCATAGAAAAAAATATTATTGGAAAAAGAAAAAACAATGCTTTTTTTTTTTTTGAAAAAAAGTTGATTGTTTTAATTATTAATTAACGAATTTAAATAATAAATTTTAAAAAAAATTGTTTTTAGAAATAAAAATGTGGGTTAATTTAACCCTGAGGGAAAATTGTCGAAAAGAGCCAAATTTTTTAGTTTTTTAAATTTCGATTTTTCTACGGTGTTTAATATGGGAGAAATTCGTTGGTCAAAGGGGGGACCCTTCTCATTCAAATAATTTTTAGAAACTGAATTCTCGCTAATGCAATACCGGTAATTTTTCTTAAGGTGTAAATTTTATTAAAAGAAAAATTTAATGGGTCAAAAAAATATTATTCAAATAAAATTTTTTTTTTTTTTTTAAAAAAATTTAAATTTTGTGTCAGCAATTTTTCTATGGTGTTTAACATGGGGTAAATTTGATGAGCATAGGGGGAGCCCTTCTCAACTTAAAAAATATTTAAAATACCTAAAATTAAAGTTGTTAATTAATTTAAAACCCCTTTTTCCTTAATTATTATTTTCCTCCCCTTTCGATCGATTAATAATAATTATTAGTAGAAAAAATTAAGCGCATGCGCATTATGAAAAACAAAATGCTGGTTTCTGCGCATTATTTATTTAGTATAAGAAAAGCGTGTAATAAAAAAGAACAAAAAAAAAATCATTATTTTTTCCTCAATAAAAATCAATCCATCAATTAACATTAATTAATTTAAATTTAAACTTCAGGAACTTTAATTTTAATTTGAATGGCGAGAATGCATGAAGCACCGTGTATCAGCGTGATGAATTGGCTTAAGCTGGATTATCTAAATCCCCCGCTTAAACACATCTTACACTACTCAAATATCGCTTATGAAATTATAATAATTTTAAGAGATTTTCCCGCGTCTTTTTCCAGCGCTAGATGGCGACACGCCACGCAGCGCAAAAAGGCTTCTCAACCTTTTACAAGCTGGCGGGACCGATTTTATATCAAAACGATTATTAGGCATTACGTCACGAACATCCGGTTTATAGCGCCTTCACAACCATTCATCCTTTATTATTGTAGTAAGAAAAAAAAACATGTAGAACGATCTTCCTTACAAATAATTATTAAGAACGATTTCCTAAAATTATGATTTAAAAAAAAAAATTCACTACAAAATTAATAATAATAATAATAAAAAATTTAAATGATGGAAAACAACTCTAAAAATTAAATTAAAAAAAAATAAAATTTTTTTTTTTAAATCAATAATAAAAATAAAAAAAAAAAAAATTCTAAAATAAATAAAAAAAATTTTTCAAAAAAATTCTAAAGACAATAATTAAATTTTAAAAAAAAATTCTAAAATCAATAAATAAATTTAAAAAAAAAAAAAAAATGACGGAAACCGCCATAAAAATGAGTAAAAATTCTTCATAAAAAAAAATGAATGAATCCTTAAAAATGCTCGTGAAATGATCCCTGGGGCTCTTTACTACCCTCTTCCAGTGTTGTTAATTTCAGAAAAAAAAATAATAAATCTTTAATCTTATTATTTGTGATTTTTTTTAATTGAAAAGTGTTGTTATTAATGATGTAGGTGTATAGAAATGCAATAGAAATAACTAATAATAGGAAATTTATTATTATTATTTTTTTTTTTTTGCTGAGTTAGGGATTTATTAAGGATTTTTTTTTTTTTTTCTGCTTATCGCGCAACACTTGTTCTTAATATACTTTTCTTCTTAATTCTTACGAGGGAAATTCGAGTCAACAGCTTAAAAATAGCCAAAAGATTATACGCCTTTACCTTTAACCTTTTGCGCATGCGTCAATCACCTCGGTGGTTAAGGAAGGGGGAGTAGCAATGGTGGGGAGGTTCGCGAAGGAAGTTGCGCGCGCTATTCTTCGCGCCTTCTCAAATGTCATCCGACGTCATCTGCTCACCACCGCCTATGATCACACTTTTAACCAATTTGTATTTTTTTAAAGGAAAATCGTTCTTTATTTACAGTACATGTATAAAGAGAGTCGTTCTTGTTTTTAAAGAAAATCGTTCTTTTTTATTTAAGGAAAATCGTTCATATTTTTAACGAAAGTCGTTCTTATTTTTAAGGAAATTCGTTCTTATTTTTAAGGAAAGTCGTTCTTTAGTTTTATAAAAAATCGTTCTTTGTTTTACAGAAAGTCGTTCATATTTTTACAGAAAATTGTTCATATTTTTAAGGAAAATCGTTCTTATTTTTAAGAAAAGTCGTTCTTATTTATAAGGAAAATCGGTCATATTTTTAAGGAAAGTCGTTCTTATTTTTATAGGAAAATCGTTCATATTTTTAAGGAAATTCGTTCATATTTTTAAGGAAATTCGTTCATATTTTTAAGGATAGTCGTTCTTATTTTTATAGGAAAATCGTTCATATTTTTAGAGAAAATCGTTCGTATTTTTAAAGAAAGTCGTTCTTATTTTTATAGGAAAATCGTTCATATTTTTTAAGAAAATCGTTCATATTTTTAAGGAAAGTCGTTCTTATTTTTATAGGAAATCGTTCATATTTTTAGAGAAAATCGTTCATATTTTTAAAGAAAATCGTTCATATTTTTAGAGAAAATCGTTCGTATTTTTAAAGAAAGTCGTTCATATTTTTAAAACAAAATCGTTCTTTGTTTATAAGAAAAACCGTTCTATTTATAGAATTATTTTCATCATTTTTAGGGATTAATTTATACACATCACCATATAATTTATTTACACCTAGTCTGACAACATTGCCTAACCAAATCTGGCATCATCCGCTAGTTAATAATAATAATAAACAACGAATAAAACAGCTGAAGCAGCAGCAGCATCCTTCTAAACCGCACAACCCGTCCACCTCTCTCTCTCGGGTTAAAAACCGCACAACCTCATCGCGTCCAATAGCGCTCTAGCCCCGCCCCCTCCATCCGCTCCATCCCCCGCCTCCACCAACCAGCGCTCTCCATCTCGCTCTCTCCTCCAGCATCGTTCTGTTCGCTTTCACACACAAAAAAAAATCGAAAATGCCTTTTCCGATCACATAGAAGGAAAAATGTTATCGATCGATAAATCATAATAATAATAATACTAATCATATATACTGTAGGAGAGAGAGAGAGAGATGATGTAAAAATGAAAATACATAAATTGTGCTGCGTGTATATATATAAAGATGAGCCGCTCGTCATCTTTCCATTCCGCACGCGCAGCACGCGACGACGACAACAACAACACCGACGTCTATCAATAACAATAATAATAATAATAATAGATCGATTTTTTTTTTATCCCACAATCGATTATTAAAAAAAATAATTTTAAAATTTAATAATTAATTTATAATTTTTTATTACCTTTTAATTTTCGTGTGTTTTTTTGAATGGCGATCGCACGCGTTTAATCGATGTTCGATATCGATAACTCTTCCTCCACCTGCTGACGTCATCCGTCGACGACCTCGTCATTGCACATCTGTATAATTATTTTTTTAAAAAAAAATAATAATTTAGTAAATAAATTTTAAAATATATCGATCTGTGATTAAGAAAAATCGATAGTGAAATCGATTATTTCTCGCGACTATTATTTTTTTTTTAAATTTTTTGGTGCGTGAAAATGGAAGAGGCTGCAGCCACTCACAACACTGGTAAGTACACATTCCAATTAATATAATTAATCAATTAATGTTTTATTACGGGTACTATTATGCGCGTGTTGTTGTTTACGGGCAGTGTATGGCGCGTCGTTATAGGACAAAATTTCACTTTCCCAGGCTCCGCTTTCTATGGCGAATTTTTGATTGAGGTGTGTACGAAAGCATGTTTTTTCCAGCGACTGTCCGTGTCTTCCATTAGAAATGCATAGAGGAGGTAGACACTTTCATCACACGACATTAGAAAAAATAATACTAGATTTATTTTCCTTCGAGGCCCTAAGCAAAAAAAATATATTTTTGGACCACCTTGTTTTCCCTTTTGAATCTCTTACATGACGTCAGTTCTCGCTTTGCATCTTTTTAATTAGACCTAGTTTTCGCATTGAATCCTTTAAATAAGGCCAGTCTTTTCTTGGGAATCTCTTTAATAAGAATTAATCTCGCTTTGCATCTTTTTTGTAAGACCACTTTTCGCTTTGCATCTTTTTTTATAAAACTATTTTATGCTTTGAATACCTTAAATAAGCCCTAGTTTCAGTTTGAACCTCTTAAATAAGTCCACTTCTCGCATTGAATCTCTTAAGTAAGACCATTTTTCGCTCTGAATCTCTTAAATATGACCAATTAGAGATTTGAATCGCTCAAATAAAGCTACTTTCGCTTTGCATCTCTTAAAAAATATTAGTTTTCGTTTTGAATCTTTTTAATAAAACCTACTTTTCGCTTTGAAACCCCTAAATAAGACCTAGTTTTTGCTATAACCCCCTAAATAAGACCTAGTTTTTGCTTTGAAACCCCTAAATAAGACCTAGTTTTTGATATGAATCCCCTAAATAAGACCTAGTTTTTGCTATAACCCCCTAAATAAGACCTAGTTTTTGCTGTAACCCCCTAAATAAGACCTAGTTTTTGCTATAACCCCCTAATTAAGACCTAGTTTTTGCTATGAAACTCCTAAATAAGACCTAGTTTTTGATATGAATCCCTTAAATAAGACTTAATTTTCGGTTTGAATCCCTTAAATAAGACCAGTGTTTGTTTTAAATCTCTTTAATGAAGATTGCCCTCGCTTTGCATATCTTTCGTAAGATTACTTTTTGCTCTAAATCCCTCAATTAAGACCAGTGTTTGCTTTTAAATCTCTTAAATAAGACCTCGTTTTCGTTTTGAATCTCTTCAATAAGCCCATCATCCACTTCCAACCTCTTAATTAAGACCAGTTTATAATAATATCACCTTAAATCTCTTAAGTAAGACCTCTTTTCGCTTTGAATCTTTTAAATGACGGTTCGAAACGAGTGTCCATAACTTCCATTAACAATGAGCATGCGCGAGAGAGAGAGTAAACACGAGGCCGACATCCGTTTCGATTACTCACCGCAATTCCCGCCTTTTTTCTCTTAATTCTCAAAATAATAATCGGCACGTGCTGGCGGGAAAAATGTTTTTCGCACGTGCGCCCTCGCCGCGCCTCGCTAATCCGCCTTCCTTCCGTTTTATTTACTTCCCATTCGGGTTTTGGAGCATGCGCAACAGATGCATTTCTAGCATTAAGGCTGAAGGGAAGAATGGCACAGGAAGTGTCAGTCGTGGGGCGCATGCGTAGGCGATAATGATTGCGCACGTGCGCTATAATTTTAATTAGCCGCTGATGAGAGCGCTTAGTAGCCGCTCGCACGTGCGACCTAATTGCTTACGACGCTGGTGATAATAATAATTATTGCGTCTCCATGGCAGCATAGGAGGCATAGGAACGAGAGGTGTTGTCGGACGACGCGAATAAACGCCGCCAAAATACCTTTTATTAACCCAACAAAAAACATCAGCCAAAAGTATTATTATGTATATTTATATATTCCCCCCCCCCCCCCGAGTTAATAATAATCTACGTCATTTCCGCTTAAGAAACACGCTTAATCTCCCTACTTAAATCGCTTAACTCAAATCCATTGCGGAGTCAAAATAGATTCAGCGCACTCAGCTAGTGCACGGATAACGTGCACTCCCCCAGCTCTGCACTAAAATGAACGATTTCTTGGAAATTATTATTATGAACGATTTTCTAAAATAAGAACGACTCCCTTACAAAGAACGATTTATTAAAAAATTATATATCGATTAATTCAAAATAAGAACGATTTTCTTGGAATTTGGAAAGAACGATTTTCTCAATAGAACGACTTTCTAAAAATAATATCGATTTGTTCATAATAAGAACGATTTTCTTGTAAAGAACGATTTCCCTAAAAGAACAGCTTTCTAAAAATAATATAGATTTTCTTCAAAATAAGAACAGTTATTCCAAAAAAGAACGATTTTCTTTTATGGAATAATTTTTTCCACAAAAAAAAAAATATATGAACGATTTTCCCAAAAATGTGAACGATTTTATCAAAAAATGTGAACGATTTTCCCAAAAATGTGAACGATTTTCCCAAAAATGTGAACGATTTTCCCAAAAATGTGAACGATTTTGTCAAAAATATGAACGATTTTCTCAAAAATAAAAACGGAATAAAAAAAAAATACAGTAGGCCCTACATGTAAGAAGAACGATTTTCTCCCAAAAATGAACTATTTTCTTAATACTGTACAATATACCGCAATAAAGAACAATATTTTTAAAAATGAGGAACAGTTTTTCTATAAAAAAAAAAATAAAAATGCAGTAAATAAAAGATTTTCTCAAAAAAAAAAAAAAAAAAGAACGATTTCATTAAAATAGGAGCGATCGT
>JAQGAZ010001170.1:0-34976 GCA_034692225.1 Polydesmus complanatus | reverse complement strand
TTTAATTTTTTAGATTTAATTTATATTTATTTTAATAAAATTTATTACCGGTACCGGACAGTATTTTGTTAAATTATTGTTGTTTTTTTTATTGATTGAGTTTATTTTTATCGTTAAAATATTTCAATCTTCTATTTATTTCTTTTTATTGCGAATCCTTTTGGTTGGAACTCAAAAGTTAAATTTGATTTTTTAGTATTTGAATTTTTTCAATTGTAACATTTAAAAAAAAAATTAAATTACCGGAGACTTTTTCCAATAATTACTGTATTTAAAAAACGTTTTAAGCGTTTTCCTACAGTAAATTGCGCGACAAATGAAAATTCGCTTATCCGTCTAATAATAATAATAATTATTGTTACGAGCGTGTGTGTATGTATTATCCGGAGTTGTTTGGTGGTTGACATTTACGAGTGTGACGAGTGATGAGTTGTAAGGCTCAGTGACGCTGCTCTTATCTCCCCCCATAGCTTTTGTTTACTTTTCGGGCTACTAATGAGCGTTACCTTACTCGAGGTCAGCCCATGTTGTTGTGAGTGTAGCGAAGAGCCATAAAAATTTTGTCTCAATTGTGAACTCATGTCATTCGCCGATACAAATTTCGTTGATGGTCAAAAGATAATTTCGGCGATGGCTCGAGCTTCGCTTAAACCCGACTAGTTAGGGTCTTTAAAAAGAATGAGAAAGAGAGAGGTGTGGGATGTAATAACAATTGAGGTGTGGCACCCCCTCCTCACACATTTTGAGAGAGGAACCACCATCTACACCACCGACACTGATTGCTTTTGGCCACAAAAACCAAATCGAAGGATGGTTCATTAATGGAAAAAGCAGTTGGGGTAATATATTTTTTTTTTTGGGTCATTTTTCTTGAGGTCCTTCGTTTGACAATTATTCATCTCGTATCTGATGCCAAAACTATTTTTTTTTTTTTTGGTTGTCTGCTGTTTTTCTTTTCTCAATTAACCGTGTACACTTCGGTCTACTATCTTAATGAATTCGCGCGTACAAAAATAATGAATGACATTTTTCTACCTTTTTACTATGGAGACAATTTGTCTCAACTGGTTTTTTTTTCTTTTCTCCAGTTAACCAATTTATCATTATTTTTTTTTTACTTAAATTTTCTACTTTTTGTTAAGATAAAGTTTAATAAATCGTGACTGAAAACTTATAATTCATCAACTTTCAATTGCAAAAACGAAGTTGATCAATTTGTTCGTGACACTGAAAATTCTTGTTTCGCTGTATAATATTATATTTTTTTGAAGCGTAAATGCTATGGTCAAAGTGATAAAATCGGCGTTTTAGATAATTAGGAAAATAGCTTTAAATAAGTCAATTTTTAATTATTAAAAGTGCGAATTTAGTTTTAAAAATAAGGCTACTGTTTTTTTTTACTGTGAATTTTCTAACTGTATATCGAACTAAATTGGAAAAAATTGCAATTTTACAAGTAAACTTTCGGATAAATTTTGTTTTTTAAAATCCTCTATTATCCCACTGATTTATGAGGGCCAATAAATTGTAATCTTTTATTTCGTTTTGATTCCGTTTAATATTGGAACTGCATTTTTATTTGGGTCATTCTTACATTATTTTGAAAGCAATAATTTTTTTTTTTTTTTTGCTAAAATAATATAGTATTATATTTTTTTAATTAGTAGTGGTGGGTTTTATGTAGTTTTGGAAATGTTTTTGTTTTCTCTTAAATACGTTTCTACTCAATTAGTACTTAATTTTGGAATGGTAAACTTTGAAATACAGTACTGTACTTATTTTTTTAATATTGCAATCACACAGTTTTAAAACATTTAATCACCAAAACCACTAAAAAAAGACCAATTACATCCTGAGCTGCATACTAAAATTGAGGATTTCCGACAAAAGATAAAAAAAAAAAAAAAATTCAATTTTTAAAATGAAATTTAAAAAAAAAAATTGGATGCAAAATCGATTTTAATATTGATACGATTTTTCTTCTTCGTAATACACAATTTTATTGATTTAACCTAATTATCAAAATTACAATTTTTAAAACTGCGTCTTATCTTCTTATTAAAAAAATAATATCGTAATAATAAAACTAAATACACAATGGTCGTCTATTAAAATCGTGATTTATCAATCAGTTATCAGTCGGAGGTCATCGAAATCGATGGAACCACACCTTTTTTTTTCCTCTTAACTCTAACGAATACATTCACCTATTCAACTGAATTGAAAACGCGAACACCTCATAACCCCTACCTAACTCACTCCATCGAATTTCACGGCTTCAACAAAAAAAAAAATCTTTTCTGGACATCCCTGTACAACTCGCATACAGGGTAGCTCACCATTCACAATTGAAGAAGAATGCGAAAAAAAGAGTTGTATTGAGGTAAAACGGCGTAGAAAAAGTAGAGAAAAAAGAAAAGCGTAGCATGGAGAATAGGAGAAAACACCCTGCCAGCCATCCAGCCACAGTTGTATATGTGGCTGAATAAATTCGTTGGCTACAACAAATAAATTGGCAAGTGATTGCTGACACCCCCGAATTTGATTTATGAGCGAGCATGGTTTTTCGTTGTTGTTTTTTTCTTTTTTTTTTGGTTTTTGTATGGAAGGTACGTGCACATTAAGAAATAAAAGGAGAGCAAGGGCTCTATATAAACGATGCCGAGCCAGGGCGCATGCGTGCTGCTTGATCGTAACTATGTGCGTGTGAATACACCCCACAGTGATGGAATGTGGCGAACGTTAGTTGTTGTTTGGTCCCTCCCTTTTTACCTCCTGTGGTCATATTTCTAATTGACCTGTTCGGAGAAGGTGGAGCTCCGTACTTTGGAGCCCCTCGCCTCATCTCATCTAGACTACACCTATGCACGTTTCCATTCTCTCTCTCTCGCTCGATCTCTTTATTTTCGTTGTAAATACAACGAGTGAGCGCGGGACAGGTGTAATTTTGGGGCTAACTTATTGCTGGGATTGGAGATGCAGGAACACTTTTTTTTTTTTTTTTGTTTGTTATTAAGTCGATGGAAAAAAAGTGTTGCGATGAACTTTTTAGGATCCTTTTATCTCTTCATCATCTCTCTCTCTCTCTCCTAAGCTCTCTTTCTGTCCCTGCGGACTAGTTGAGGCAGTTGATTAACTTAGCAGGTGTGCCAATGGTCAAGTAATTAGAGGCTTCATTTACATTGTGCGTCTAAATTCTTTCTTATTACTGTAGTGTATTTCAGTTAGAAATTTTTCTTTAGCCCTAAATGTCGTCGTCGCCAGATTATTAGATTATGAGTTTAAATTTTTAGCGACAATAAAAACTAGATTAAACTTACATGAAACTCGAGATTTTTATTACAATTTAATTTTTACTTTAATGACTTTTTAAACATTTAATTGTCATATTCTGTGTTTCATTTCATTTAATTTAATAATATTCCGTATTGAGCCTCCTTCTTCGGTCTTAACGCACGCAGCAACGCAAGCATTATTATACCCACTCACTATGCGCTGTATTTTTAAACAGTAATCAATACATTTAAATAAGAAATGTAACCCAATCTGAATTGCTTAGCCGAAATTAAGACAGATTTGAGCAAGACATCATTTTTATAGAGCGTAGAAGCAGTTTTTTTGTTATTTCTTTTCCTGAGTTTTGGTGAACAATTTTTTGTTGTTTCATAGCGATAATTCTTTTAAGTACAGTACGTGTACAGTGTAGTTTTGATAGAGTCAGGTACTCCATCATTCGCAACTTTTATCAGTTTGGGGAAAAAGCTACTTTTGATGACGTAATTGATGGCTGTGCGTAAATATTTTTTCCGAACTGATTAGTGTCGGTTACGCTGTTACGAGTGACAAACTTTCTCACAGCAGACAAAATATTTTTTTTTTTCTTAATTTTAAAATGTTTTCCCTTATAAGTTTGAAGAAGAAAAGAATGTTGTTGTTGAAACCTTATGACTTTAGGGAAGAAAAAAAAAAAAAAAGATGGGAAGAGTTTTGTAACTGGAGAAATGGCTCGTCTCATGTGATCAACACGTGCAGGCAACGCTATTCTACACTTGTGTAAATAATTATATTATAAAATAACGTCGGTTTAACGAATCTCAACAAAAAAAATTTAAGAAAAGGGTTTTTTCTTCTCGCTTTATTAAAATTTCGTTGTAATAATGACGTCCTCGACCTTGAATGCCGCTGCGGGAATTGAACTTGAAAATTCAATGGAAAATACTGCTTATTAAGTAAACTTCATTTTGCTTAAATTTAAAAACAGATTACTGTACATGTATCTTAAAAACAGGAGGAGGTGATCCACTTCCGGTAATCAAATATTATTTTAAGATAAATAAACGATATTATGAGCAGTTCATGGTCAATGAAGTTAAGCGCTTGCTCAAAATTTACATGTTTAAAGAGTAAATTCATTTATTAATTTAAATATTTGAATGACACATTAACTTTAAGAACTTTTTTTTTTTTTTTAACATTTAATTGTTCTATTATGTGTTTAAAATATCCACTCCCGGTCTCAAAATCACTATGCCCCTTCTGCATTGATTCCAGCTCAATATTCCAGATTTAAATTAGATGGATTACGAAAAATGGGTTATTATGGTATTTTAAATTTTAATACATTAAACAAGTTTAAAATTTTATATAAGTTTATTGAAATTATTTTTAAAGTTCAGAGAAAGAAAAAAAAAACCCCCAAAAAACAAGCTGAATTTTGGGTAGTGGTTATTTTTGTTGGCGATGACATTCCATAAACCAAAAGTTCGAACGCTTTTAATAACTTTATCCCACATTTTTTAATGAAGATGTAAAAATCGTGCGAGCGTACACATGTAATGTTTTTTTTTCTCGTGACGTAAGCGACGTCTGTTAATTATGTGCAAAGATTTTTTTGTGTGTGTTTTTCTCCTTCTCCATTGGCATCCATGAGTGGAGAGTCTCGTCTCTCTCCATCCCTCCTTCTCTCTCTCTCTCTCTCTCTCTCTCTCCCTATGTAGTATGTCTGAGAACGGCTGTGGAGCGGTTGCGGAGCCAGTTGATGAGCGGAGGGGGAGCAACGTTCGTTGAGCATGCGTCGTTTATTCGCACGTGCAGCGAGTGAGGGGCGGTGAGAACCACAATTAAAACTCCAAAATAAGAAATAACGGGAACTCGGAACTTTTTAACAGGAACCTCCCGAGTGAACTTTTTTTTTTTTATATTACGTATTTTTAATTTCTTTTTGGAATCAGACGAAATAATTTTTGTTAAGGGGTGGTGTTGTGTGTGTGGGGGTGTATTTGTTGAGAGGAGTAGGAGGAGGAAGAAGAAGAAAGTGGGATGGATAGAAGTCATTCAACAGGGTTTGTGAACCGCAGGCGATTTCTTAAAGAAGAAGAAGAAGAAAAAAAACATACATCGAGAGAGAGAGAGGGGTTGTTTAGTTGTCCAACTTGAAAACTTCATTCAATATTAGGGACAACGGACGTTTCAATCTGTGTGTGTGTGTACTACTCTCTAAACAAGAGAGAGAGAGAGATCCCGAGCTGCTTACGGAGGAACCTGTGTCTGTGTGTTTGTGTTGTGCCTTAGAGAAAAAAGTGTTATATTCTTCGAGGAGAAAGTTTTAATTTTTGACCAACGCGTGGTTTTGTTTTTTTTTATTTCTTATTTTTGTTTTTTCGAACTTTTAAAATCCCCAAAAAAAAAAGTTATTTACGATTTAATTGTGCGGAGTTTTGTATTTCGTTCTTGTGGCTTAACGCGAGCAGCTGTCACGTGTGCGCGCGGTGTTTTTTTTTTTTTTTTTTTTTGGTCAACCTAATTAACACTTCGCCGACGATTATTTTTATTTATTTTTTTGGTAAAACCCTCTTAAAAATTAGGGTGAAAAAAGTTCCATTTGGATTTGTTCAGTTTGGAGAAAAAAAAAAAGAATGTTTGAATCGCGTGTCATATCGTTCCGGAACTTTATCTTATTCTGTGGGATTTATTGTTCGGTGGTGTAAGGAATGAGCGGAACGACAATCGGAACTTGAAAAGGAACTTTTTAATTTTGTTTTTAGTGCTATTTTTTGTTTTTTTACGGAATTTTTTTACTTTTTGGGAAATTTTTACGTATTTTTCTTCGATTTTTTTTTTTATTTTATTTATTCAATTGATTTATTCGCATTGAGGTAAGTTGTATTTTTCTTTAAAGTATTTATTATCGTTTTTATAATGTGTAAAAATGTGAGAAGAGGAATTTTGATGTGAGAGGTGTGTGTTTTTGTTAGGCCTTTGCGCGTATCTTTTTGGCCTTTTTGATTTTAATGAAGCGCTGGAAGAGAGAGAGAGAGTTTATTAAGTGGTCGTATAATTTATACAGCCCGGGTATAGTATAAAACTGATGGAATTGTCGTGTAATCCATTAAAAATAGAGCTATACCTAGGTATACTATATTTTGTGGAATTGCGTTCGAAGAGATTGATAGTACTTGTTTGGTGTAGTAAAATCGAGGCCTAGTTCAAGGTTTTCTTACCGGTAGTTGAATCGATACATTCCGCACGTGGGAGATTTTAATACGCCGCATACTTGTTCAATACGAAAGGAGAAAATGTCGAGTTTATGATACGTTTCACCTTAGAATTTTTGTGTTTTTAAAACTGCAATTATGCTATTATCTATAGTGAATAATAGTGTTTTAGAACATTTAGTTAATTAAAACAATCGGTCGCAAAGAGCAATCAATTGTTTTTTGCTCACGCCAATAAATAAGTTTTTTTTTTTACAGTACCGTATTTTAAAATACAGTACTGTAATTCCTCGAAAGAAATTAATTTTTCTTAAAAAAAACAATTGTCGCAGTAAATTCAGAATTTTGATTTTCAAATAAAATCTGTTGAGTATTTTTTTTTTTTTAATGTTTTTAAATATAGTTTTAATATTAAATAATTATTTAAATATACTCGTAGTTATCTATTAGTATAATAAAAGTTAAGTGATTTCAAAAAGCGGTAAAATGGGTTAGAAATGATCTTCGAAGAATCTTGCGTTAAAAATGTGTTTATATTTTAATCAAAGTAAAGTAAGGGCATCAATAAATAATGATTGAAGGGTTTTTGCTTCAATTAGTAGACAACTCTATTTTTGCTAATTCTGAAACAATATTATAGAACCTTTTTTTATCTTAAGCTAAATTTGTTTGGCTCATTAATTTTTTATGTAGGCCTACAGTATTAACGCGTGAATGAGTGAGATTTGCATGTAAACATAATAATCGTTTGCATAAAGCAAAAGTGAACGTTTACGTCTTATTCTCTCACATCAAAATTTTAAAGTTCAAAATGCTCTTTTAAAAGGGCTAATAAATACCACAAATATCTATTTACTGCGCAAACATTTTTAACAAAAATAGTTTTAAAAATCTTATAATACTATGCATCCCCTTCGAATTTGATAAAAACACTATTAATTTTGTTCAATAACATAAATAAATTAGTAAAAACTCACAGCTTGATAAACACAGCAGCGGGCGATAGAGTACAAAGTGCTTTCTTTGGCTCAAATGTTGCGAGTCTTCAATCGTTTAATATTAATGTACTGTATTGCAGTAAGAGCGTAAATTCTACACCCTTACGAGTCAAAGTATAAAAATATTATTTTGATTTAAATTTAATTACGTTATCGGCAAAGTGCTAAATTGAGTACCAAACACTTTGTCCAGTCATGTTACGTTCGTCAAAGTAATATCATTTTTTCTGCCTTACAATGTCGTCATAATCAAATACCGATAGTATTTTAATAAAACTTTATACTCAATGTACCTACACTTTTAATTGGTGTTAATTTTTAGCCCTTTTTTAAATTTTTTAATTAAATTAAATTAACAGAAGAACTCTTAATGTTTACATCTCTCAAAAACGTGCGTTCTTGTTTACTATCTACGAGTTTAAGTATTAAAAAGATGGGAGGAGAAAAATAACAATAATAATTATTTTGATTGACGTAAATTCGAGGTTAGCTCAAGATTTTTTTTTCTCTTAAAAAATATCGTCCAGATTCAACTTAATTTTTTAATATAATATTTTATTTCCCCGCATAAATTTGGCGGTTTTCTTTGTAAACAAAAAAAAAAAAAGATTCGCTTAATCTTTGTTTTTGGACCGATGCAAATGATAATATTTTCTCGAAAAATCTCAGCGAACCTTCTCATCCCACTTCCTGTTGCTGCTTTCGGAACCCCGTTCTTGTAATTTTCCGCCATAACAATAACAACAACAACAACAAGTGTCAGCGCCGGTTTCTAATAACCCGTATAAATTACGACGGTTATTAGGGAAAACGTAAACTAATCAAAACCTAATTAAATTGCCGTGATATAACGAGGGGCTCTTTTATTTATTTATTTTTTTGTGGGGTAAAAAACGAAGGGTTAAACCAGCAATTACTATGCGAGAGAAAAACGGTTTACCGAAAAAATTTGGATATCAATAATTGAGTCCGTCACGCGTTAGATTTTTGTTTTTGAACGTGTGTGAAATGTCCGCCAGGTGTTTCGATAAATGAAGCGGGGCGAAACGGGATCGTCTTAATTATTGCGTGTTGTTTTAAGCCCGGCACTACTACTGTACGTGTACCGTACAGTAGTTTAAATGTGTTTGTTGTGGAAGTGGATGGGCGGAAAAAGTACTCTTATGCGGTTAAGTTCTGTGCCAAACACTTTTTTTTTTTTTTGGAACTTTGCCTAATAATTCCGAAGTGAGCGAGAGACGGGAGAAAGAGATCGTGTTATTGATGATGAAAACAATGTTAAGGTTTGATGAAAAGCGCCGAAAAAGTTGTTGAAATGGTGAAGCCAAACAAATCACAAATCGCTGTTATTTTTACTATGGAACTTTTGTTTTCTTTTTGTTCATTTTTTTTTTTATTTTTTGAGAACTGGATTTAGCGCAAGTTCAATAGAATTTTTAATACGTTTGCTTATGTGAATAATAATGTATTTTTTTTTTAATTTTGTACTTATAATTATAGCTTAATGTTCCATTTAAATTACTGTATCGGATATCGTAAAGATAATGTTCTTTGAGTTTTTTTTTTTTTTTTTTTTTGGCTTAGTAATATCATAATTATGTAAATAAGTTTAGCGCACGGTAGGTTTATCAGTAATTAAGATTTAAAAAAACAACAACCCGAGATCGATAAATATTTAGGTTACGGTATAGTTTTACCCTGTAAAACCCTACGCAAATCCCTACTTTTTCAGCTTATTTTTTTTTTAATGATATAATAATTACCGGTACTGGAGTTTTTTTTTTTTTTTTGGGTTAAATTTACTGTATTTAGTGGAATGAGTAGATTATAATATTATTGGTAGTGATGGGGGTGTATTTAGTGATTGATAGTTTACCCATTAACAAAATGGAACGATTTATGTTTTCTAATTTTATGTAGATTAGGAATAATATTTAAGAAAATTCCGAAGCAAAATTATTGATAATTGATCGCAAAACGTGAACTTTTGAGCTCTTAATTATTACTCCGAAAATAAAGGAATGTTATAGAATTTGTAGTCAAAGTTTTTAACAGTAAATTTACATTCCAAATTTAAACTGTCTTAGGGTGTGCATTTAGAAATAAACTTTTTTTCAAATTTAAAAATAATATTGACTTTATTAACTTTTGAAATTTAGAAATTAACTTTTGAAATTTAGAAATTAACTTTTGAAATAATTTAGAAATTAACTTTTGAAATTTAGAAATTAACTTTTGAAATTTAGAAATTAACTTTTGAAATTTAGAAATTAACTTTTGAAATTTTGAAATTTTGAAATTTAGAAATTAACTTTTGAAATTTAGAAATTAACTTTTGAAATTTAGAAATTAGTTTTTTAAAGCTTAGAAATTATTATTTTAAATTTACTTTTTTAAAATTGAGTGAAAACGTTTTCAAATATATTTTTTAAAATTAATAAGAAAAAAAAAAAAAAATTTTAAAATTAACTTCTAATTAAGCTTTAAAATTAATATTGAATAAATATTTATAAGAAGTTATGTTTTAAAATTAGTAGTTTATTGTTTTTAAATTTAAAAAAAAAAAAAAAATGTTTAAAACCGTAGACGTTTTGAAAAAAAACATTCTGAATGAAATTTTTTTAGGATAATATTCCACGCACCCAAACGTCGTTTTATCGGCAACACTTGAGCTTATTTCATCTCCTCCTCTTCCCCATCTCCATCTCATTGCCAGGGTCCCCTATACTATACAGTATAGTCCGGGTGTTTAGTGCACTGAACTAAAAAGTTCATTTAGATCCGTAGGTTCCTCTTTTTCTATACCTTTCAACCTGTAATCCGCTAATCTCAGTGATCCTCTTGTGCGTTGCCTTTTCTCCCCGCAGCCAACAGCATGCTGGTCGTCGGATCAGCCCGAGTCCTAACATGTACTAAGGTCCTGCTCCGATGCCTTCTCTATTGTTACGAACCATTCGAGCAGCAAAATATGCGCTCTGACACTGCACCTTTCGCTCCGCCAAACACTCCAATCCCTCCACCCAAACCTTTTTCTCACCGGCGCCACTCATCTTTTTATACACCACCAACAACACACAAAAAAAAAAAATAGAAAAAGTTGCGCTGGTGGAGGGAAGATGATCGATTGAAATTTCGTTTAAAATTGTATTTTTAAAAAAAAATTCCAAACACGTTTCGACGGGAGACGATATGACGTCATAGAGTTGACGTCTCTGAAGCTATTCCGTATGATGACATCTTAGATTAACTCGTTAGAAAATAGCTGCGATAGTTTGTAAATCGAGATTTAGCTAGTCTATTAAGCTCGATCAACTGAACGAGATTTAAATAACTTTTTAAAACAAGATTAAAAACGAGTTTTACAAAATAATGTTTAGAACTCTTTTTAATGGCAAAAAATAGCCATCTTGTATAACAAACTGAGTTCGGATTGAAACGAAATTCCAACTAAGATCTCTTAGGTGATTAATTAATTCAGTAGAATCCGGTTATAACGACATCGAAGACGGTGAATATTTTTACGACTTTATATCCGAGTAACCTAAAATCCGTACAACATTTGAGAGCGATTGGATTCTTCAATATTACGGTACGGCTTTAAGCACATGCTGTATAATTATGCAATAAAAGGCATCTATTCAAAGTTCTACATTACAATTTATTTTTAGGCATACTACTTGTTCTACTTATCTAGGTTTTTACATGTTCTTTAGAAGATTATTTCACTGTGTTTTTAGAAGAAACAAAAAATAAGTCATTAAATTTTGGTTCAATATGCAAAAATCTTGTAAAAAAAAAAAGGGTCAGTGTTCCGAGTTTTGTCGTTATAGCCGAGGTTGACGAATTTTCTTGATGCAATATGAGCTTTTTATATGATTTTCACGGGTCTTTCCAAAAATAGCGTTACATCCGAGATGGCGTTATATGCGAGTGCATCATAAAAAAGTTCTTCTGTACTGTATTACGTAATTTAAAGCTATTATAGCGATTATTTATCGACTTCGAAAGTTGAAGTGCATGTTTTTTCTCGTTAAATTTTGATTAAAGTATCAAAAAAAAAAAAAAATGATCAAAAAGTATCTAAAAATTAAAATAAATTATTATAATCTTGTTTTAATGCGAAATTATCTTCGAGCGCCGCGAAAAAATTTTTTTGTTTGCAAATTGTAGTATATTTTTTGATCGAAGAAAATCCAATCGAAATTTACTTAAAAAAATGTATCATTAATATTATTTTTTTTGTTTTTGTTAAAAAAAAAAAAAAAAGGTTTATGACGTAACTTAAATAAATATTTAAAGTCGAGTTATCTTTCTTTTACAACTGCAGTATTTATTTTGTTTATTGTGAAGAGAAGCGGGGTATTGTGACATTGAAAACAGTTTTGAAAACGTGATATTGCAATTTTTTGAAGATGAATAAAGAGAGGAAAAATAAGGGAAAAACGATTCAATTTTATGATAAATTTTTTTTTGGAGCAGCTAAAAAAATAATTCAAAATTTCTTCTTTTTTTTTTTATTTTATTTAAATCTTCTCACTTGTTTAACTAAGATAGGCTTAGTTTAAGAGGGTATTAACTAAGCCTAGTTTAAGTGGCATTCAACTTGAAAATGATTGACGGACAGCTTTTCTCTAATATCCTTTTCGCTAATCTGCGAAACGAGCAGAAAAATTTCTGCTTCAAAAAAAGAAAAAAAAAACAATTCGTTCAATTCTTTGCTAAAAATATCAACTTGGAACTACCGGTTCACTATTATCATAGCACAAATTTCACTATGATTTTTGGATGATAATGGGATGAGCTTAAATCAATTCGCGTGAGTGTAAAATTTGAATTTCCGGCTAACAAAACAAGAAATAAAAGTACAGTATAATATGTAATAATGAATAAGTAAAATTTTAATGGTTACATGTATCTGTAACGGAAGTTCCGGTTCTGCGAATTCCTTAATAATTCCAATCATCATTTTCCACGAAACTCTATATAAACGAGTGCGCAATTCTACTACATTTTTATTCGCTATTTCCGCTAAACTTTTTAAAACAAATCCAAAAAAAAAAAAAAAATGTAAAAGCAAGATTTGGTATGCTGCACATGCGCGATGACGTCACGCCGACAATTATCATAAAAGATGACGGCAGCCGCAAGTGAAAAAAAAAACACACATTTGAAATTGGTGTCAAAATTAGAGCGGACATTTGGAATATAAATTCGGGTTTAATTTTCAGCTTGGTTTACGATTCCGATTAAGCGAATGACATGTCGCCATCTTGACAGCAGAGCAGCTTCTGCAGCTAATAAGCTTCTTACACACATTGACTAATTAATATTTATTACTTCAACTCTTTTCTCTCTCTCTCTCTCTCTCTCTCTCTCTCTCTCTCTCTCTCTCTCTCTGTATCATTCTTTCACCGCTATTTTGTTTTCTTCCGAGGAGATAAATTTCGTATTTGTCACGTGACATGCGAAGTGATTGATCGGTAAAGTTTAATCACATTTATTTCGTAATACTGGATGCATATTATTGTCTATGGCGGATGTTGATGATCTAGTTTTATTTAAGTTTAAATCTCGGTTGAATAATATTTATTTAATAAATCTGGACTTAGGCGGCATATTATTATTTTTTAACTTTAATTTTAAAACTCGGTTACGTTTTATTTAAATCACGTTTGATTTTGATTTAGTTTTATTCAAAACTGGTTTTGGGCTGACTTAGTTTTATTATGATTTGATTTGTTGTGAATTTTAATTTATATTTTGCCTTGTGACTATTAAAACTAGTTTAGCGTTTTGATCTGGCTTTAGGAAATGCTTTTTTTCTTCTATATTTGGTGACAAATTTAATCTCGTTTGTAATTTTTTTTTTTTTAATTAAAACTTAAAAATGAAAAATCTATTTGGTAAATCTAAATGAAATTTTTTTAATAGACATTATTTTTAGGTCGACATAAAAAATATTATATTTTTTTTGTTGATAAATTTAAATAAAATTATTATTAATGTCAAACGTATTTTAATTTTTGATAAAACTTTTTTTTATTATTAGTTTAAACATAAGTTTAGCCTAAATGCTAGTGATTGTGGGGGAGTATTAAAAGCGCATTTATTTTAATACATTTGAATATTAAATTGTTAATCAGAGGCATCTAGGCGCCGCATATACTTAATTATGCGGAAAAAGGAAAATGTAAACAGTGGGCTATATTGTATGGGCGTTTCAATCCTAATCATATAGGGTAGGATGTTTCTGTAGGGGGTGATGGAGGCTGAAGGGGTTAAACCATTTTCTTCTTTTTTTTAATTTGGAAACTTCGTTCATCTTTAAAGTTTAAACATTTAAAAATTTTAAAAGTAATTTTGCAAAAAAAAAAAAAAAAGAAGGTAGCGTTCTGATTTTTTGACGCTATATCCGAGGTTGACGTATTTTCTTTCTTTTTTTTTAATTTATCGTTCGCCAAAAGGCAGTACGGGAGAAGGGGACAAATTCTTTTGCAATAAAGGGAATTCTAACGTATTATTCTATGACGTTACATCCGAGGTTGTGTTATGATTGCATTTAAAAATATGTTTTCTCGATAACCAAGAATTTTAAAGTTTAATACTGTATAATGTTAAATGGAGATAATATTTTTTTAAAAATTTAATTGGTTTTAAAGAAGAAAATCAGGTTATTTAAGAATCAAAATAATGTACAGTACTGTACAGCATAATAATAATAATAAAAAAGTATAGAATTTCCAAATTGAGGCATAACACGATGAAAATCTTAAAAAAAAGATTTATTCCGTTATTATTTTAATGAGATTTTTTTTTCTTTTCACATTTTTTTTTTTAAAGATGAAAAGAAAAATACATCAATTGCTATCGCCGACTTTTTTTGATTATTTCTCTCCGGAGCGGTTTCAATAGAAGAAGAAAAAAAAAACTCTTCGCTTTTAATAATAACTCCACGCTATTCATCTTTCTTAACTTGTACGTAAAATCAATTTTCGGATGCGATTATGCGCGCGCATGTTGATGAAATTCCGCCTGCTCGGCTCTGCTGCTATTGCTGCTGGCTGCATTGTTACATCTCTTGTGTGTGTATTAGTTACGCTATTTTTGCTCCGATCGAATTTTTTTTTCCTTCCGACTTTGTTTGGGGCTGCTTACCTGCGAGCGAAACGAAACATTGGCCATCTTTTCATACGAACAAAATGATATATGCATTTATATAAAAAAAATAAAAAAAAAAAAAAAAGTATAAGAAGCGGCAGGTTGAAAGAACACGAGGTCCATCGATCGAGCGCTACCTTTTCTTACCTGCCGACTTTTTTATACCACACTCGCAACGCCTTTATATTTCTTTTATGGCGGACAATCAACGAAAACTTCACCCATCGTCGAATATTTTGCCTTATAAAAAATTTTATATTTAAGAAAAAAAAAATAATTCGTGTAAAATAACGTCATTTTTTTTTTACTCGTTTTGTATAGGAAATTGCTTTCATTTTATTGTATTGAATTAATAAGCTTTTATTATTATTCTATTTTTTTTTTTTTAAAAATAATAAAGATATGGTTATTATCTTATTTTCGGGCATGTTAATTCAATATTTTTAACGGTACATGTATTATGGGTTCACCCGTTTACAATGACGGTTAAAAAGTCGAGCATAATAATATTGTAGCGTAGGTAAGGGTAGAATGGATGATGCCCTACACTCGATTTTGTTTTATTAGAGTAATTTCATCGTCGTGTGGCAAAAAGAAAGTAATGCTACAGTTTTAGTAAAGGGTCAAATCAATGCTGGCACTCTTTAAAATACAGTAGATGCTTAGCAGTTAGCCAAGACCCTCTCTACTACTCCTAGTAAGAGTTCTGGAACCCTAGAAGCGCAACTTTTGAATGCTGCCCACAGTTTTCAAATAGCGACCCTCGAAAGGGATTTTTAATTGAGGCAACGAAAAGAGCACCAATTCTAAGATGCGAAGAGTATTAACACTTCTTTAAAATGCTCTATTGCTTCAAAAAGTTTAAAATGTTAGTATTTTGTCACTGTAGACTACAGTGAGAACCGATGGTCCGGTCATATGAACATTGTAAACTGCACTGTTATTAAGAGTAGGGAGATTTTGGCTAGTAACTTCCTAGGCATCTACATGTATTTTGAGACCCTTTGGTTATAGTGCGATCCCGCTTTTTGTGCGATTTTCCTCCGGTCTCTCGAATCGCACTACAACCGAGTTTCACTGTACATGTACAGTATTTACTACTGAAAACAAAATGCATTGTACAGTAACCAGCAACCAGGATCATAGTTCAGAGATTTAAATGAATCTATATTTTTTAATACAAAGCATAAACTGAAACAAAACCATAATTCCGGTTTTTAATTTCTTATTATTGGCTGTTGTTGGGTTTTTTTGGTATTCACAACGTTGATTATTTTAGTTACGTGGTTTACAAAACTAAGGTCTAAATAGAACTGGGTTCCATATATTTTATGTTTGTAATTTGTATTCATTATTATACGTTAACTAATAATTGTTTTTTTTTTAGAATTGTCGAGGAGCAGCGATTCGGGTCAAAATTTGCCAACGAGCGTTTCGGACGAAGCTTCAACTATCCAAAGCGAGATTTCCGGTCTGAATAATTATGTCCATCACGGCGGTCCGTTGCTAATTCCCACCAGCGTTTCCTCTTCCTCCGCACCGCTGTCTTTGGGTTCATTCGGGATAAGCGAAACGGAGCCTCAATGCCTGAGCTGTAGGCAAGTGGGCCAGCTGGCTTGCCACCACATCAAACTGCCTTCCTACTACGGGGCGCCTTGCTATCCACTGGATCCCTGTAGCGGTCTCATGGAACCACACTTCGGTGAGTCTCATTACCATTTCACTCTCGACTTAAAACAACTCTGAAAACGAGTTTGCGATATTAGAACGTAGCCTTTTAAGGCAAAATTTATAATTTTTATACCGGGTTTTAATAATTACTACTGAAATGGCTCGGTAGTTGTTGGTAAGACTGACGAAAATAATGCAGTACACGCTCCAAATAAACGAAAATTTAAAAGTTGTTACGTGAAAATGGCGATAATTAATTTTAGAGATGAAAACGATGAGAGTGGAAATGAGGTGTTTTCGTTTAAGACGAAATTCGCCTCCGAATTTTGCAACTCTCGGAGCTTTGACAAATGAGATATTCGCGAAAAAAGTTTGAGTTATCACGTGACACTTGTTTAAGAGTGGAATTGTTGGCGGGATGACCTAAGGGAGTTGTGCGCAGGGGCGCGAGGTCACGCGGAGAGATGCTCCCCGAATAAATTTTCATCTGACATTAGGAACGAAGATAGCTGCGGCAGAAGCTTAAATATGCGCGTGTCAGTGGGGAAAGAGCGAACGCTGGGGGGAAGAGATAATATTTTAAAACCTGATCTTATCTACACAAATTTTGTCATATTACTCCACCGGAGAGGACCAACACATCTTCCGACCTTTTGGCAAACTCGGTAGTGGTTGGCCGCCGGTGGGATGCTAACGTCGCAACTAACGGTTCCTCAGCTTTGATAAGAACAGAATACAGTATTGAAAATATGAACCAAATTGAGTAAAATTTCGTTTTAAATTAAATATAAACTGCTTTATGTTAAAACTTATTTTTCATGGGTTAGAAATTGGGTTTCATGGGTGAAATTTAAATTTTGAAGGGCTAAATTAGTTTTTACTTGGAGTGAAATTTAAGCTAAATTGAGCTTGTTTACAATAATTGTTTTTATTCTGTACCAAAAAAAAAAAAAAGTTTTCGTCTTAAGCGGATGCACCGAAAACTCTGAATAAATCAACGAAAGTCTATTTTATTTTTTACTTAATAAGCATTTTGTTTCTTAATTCGGACCAGTGGCGGTTCTCAGTTTTAATGAAGCGGTGCTGCGTTCCGGTACGAACTCGGCCTGGCCAAATTTACGAGGGTGAAGTTGTTTGGTACCGGTAGCTAAAACACAAACATCTTTTTTTTTATACACAGTACGGTATTATAATATTATGGATTTTTTTAATTCATATTACACTATATCAACATTGTTGTTTTTTGTTTTGTATTTTTTTTTTTTTTTTTGTGGGAGGTTAGTTAAAATTCTGAATTTTTTTTATTTAATTTTTTATTTTGGGGAAGTTTTAAGCTGACTTTTATTTAGTGTCATGGAAATGCGAAAGGCGATATATTTAAATGTAGACGCGAATTTATTCAGCTGTTTCTTTTTCCTCCATTGATAAAATGATTTGAAATTCGAAGAAATTTATTTTAAGCGAAGGAAAAAAGTCAAAAAGCAAAAAAAAAATAAGGATTATTAATTGAGAGTTATTTACGTTGGCGCCAGAAAACAAAATGGCCGAGTCGGGGTTCTTGTCAAAATAGCACGCGATAAATTTCAAGATTTTCAACTTTTAAAGATTGAAATCTCGGTTTTAAAAAGATATTCCCTACTACTGGATTAGAAATATTATTATCATTACGTAAATTGATTTAGACAACTTATTAAAACTGTTTATTTCAGAATTTTTTCTTCGCTGAGCTGAAAAAACTTCGCTGAGCTGACATTCAGCTACTTTTTACCGCTTACAATGATACGAGTAGTCTACATTGCTCATTGCACAAACTGAGCCTGTAATACAGTAACTCGAAAGTCTAACTGAAAAGTCTTCCAGAGAAAAGCAGGCATAAAGCTACGGAAAATGGTTAATTAAGTGATTAAACTGCGAAAACGACCTGCGAAGTGGCTCTACGTTTTGAATGAGGGGGTTTTTTATGCAATTTTGAAGTGCACTTCTGCAAACGAGATACAACTAAAAAAAAAAACGTATTATTTTATTGTAATGTAAGTCATCTTTGAAAAGGGTGTGTGTACCGTTGACGTTAGGTGTGTGTGTGTAAGATGTTGGAGGGCGGTGGGAGGGGTTAAGATGAGGCCATTTCGTAAGTCTCTCTCTTTTATAACAGCAGAAAGACATACCAGTTTTTTTTCATCTTACATTCTTTTTTTTTTTTTTTGGTTTTTTTCTTTAACTTTTTAATTTTATTTAGTCGTTGAATCATATCTTTGAAAAGATCAGTTGGACCCCTAGTGGAATTAGCGTGTCTGCCTCTTTATCACTTTTTATCCCTCCTTTTTACATTCCAAAATGGCGTCTCACGTGGTTTCGGGGATGACGTGGGGAGCTCCTACGTCATCGTGCCATTTGAAGAGCTGTTGGGGGCTGAAGGGGAGTGAATGACGTTGAGAAAGTGTATTAATATTAATGGTAGATGGAGTTGTAACGAATGTGACGGCGAGTCTTGTAAATCAAGAAATAACCCCTTAAAAAAAAAGGAAGGGGAATTTTTTTTTAATTCTTGAGGATGAGGAGGAGGAGGAGGGGAAAATCCCTTGGGGGGAACTCAATTCCACGAAACGAAACTCTTATTATTTTCTAATTAAATTTGCTGACCCTGCTCGTTTTCTTCTTCGTTTTTTTTTTTATTATTATTATGTGATGGAGACATAGCTAACTAATAAATACAACGTTTTAGGAGCTTAATTAATTCTTTCTGCGGAGATTTTTGATTGACTTTAAGTGATTTTTTTTTCTTCTTCCTTATGTACCGGTAGTTGTTGTTGTTATGCAGGTAATAAATTTAGATATTAATTTTTTTGGGGGGTTTTAAATATTAGTATAAAAATTTTATTACCAAAATTGCACGATAAATAAAAAAAAAAACTAATTGATTTGTTTGAACAAAAAAAAAAATACAAGTTAAAATTTATTTTTTTCAAAAAAAAAAAAAAAGAACGATAATTAATTTTTGGTTTTTTGTTTAAAAAATAATAATTAATTTTCTTCTTAATTAATATCTGATTCAATTTTTTTTTTTTTAAATTAAAAGTTTTAAAATAAATAATTTTTTGAATTTTGTTCATGTACAGAAATTTGTTATACGCGGTGTCCGTAAAAAAAAGTGCACCCAACTGAATTAAGTTGTTAAAGTTTTTCCATGTTTCATTTAAATATTTTGATTATTAAAAAGCTTTAATACTACTGTTAATTCAGTTGAGTGCACTTTTTTTATGGACACCGTGTATATATTACTTCATTATTATGTCTTTTTTAAAATACCGGTACAGTACTTTTAATTATTGATAAACAATTTTTTTTTTAATTTAGTTAATACGATTAAATTTTTCGCACTTTTTGTATCTCAATTTGAAAATAATAACAGTGATTAATGCATTGGGCGGAGTCAAAAAAATAAAAATAATAATAAAAAAAAAATGGTGGCTATAAGAATTTATCTTGGTCAGTCTACATTTTTTTTTTTCTTTCTTTTTTTATGCGTTGTTTATTTTTACTTCGTAAAAAGTAATGCATTATATTTTTTTTTCTGTTCTTTTTTCCTTGTTTTTATTTACTTTTTCTCTGTCGAATAAAAAGCTGGGACATTGTCACATTCCGCAAAGAAAATGAAAGCAATAAAACACAGCGCCGGACAAAATAAATACGACTGTCACACTCTTTCACTTTCTGTCTATTTTTCTTATTTATTTATTTTTTTTTGCTGTTGTTGTTGTTGCTGCTCGGATTTACTTTTTGGTTGGTCATACTGGTTACCTAGTAGTCAACCGTTGACCTCTCGCTCATATTTCGTTTCTCCTCGTAATTCGAGACAACTTTCAACTCAAAACCATTCACCAAAACTATTTTTTTTTTTTTGACCATTAACGCGGATTTATTTTTAGCGCGTGATGACACGTCAATTTTACACAAAAAATAAAAAAATAAATAAATAAATTGATGCTGCGAAACTATCAGTAAAAAACGTTTTCTGCTATTTACAAATCATCAAATTTATTTCAACTTTCAAAATCATTTTTTTTTTAATACAACGAAGTTCAAAATTGGTTTTATGTGCAGTACAAGGAATGTGCATTTTTGCTGCGCGAACTTCTCAGTATATTTTAAGTAATTTCTCAATTAAGTCCGGCTTCGACCAATCTGAATTCGCTCAAGTCCGGCTTTCATTAGTCCGAATTCACTGTAGCCCGTCTTCCATCAGTTTAAATTCACGATAGTCCGGTTTCGAACAGAATCGGAATTTACTACGGACCGGTTTCGATCAGTTTTGGATCCACTATGCAATGTAGTCCGGTTTGAAAATTTTAAATTCTCGTACTAAGCTTAACTTTTATTTGGTTTACAGGTAATTGTTATGACAGATACAACGAAAATATACCGAAACTCGAATTACCGTATTATTTTTTTTTTTATAAACCGAGTTGAAAGTTGTTTTTGGAAATAATAATTTATTATAAACAAGTGGAATTTTGATGGTTTAATTTTGCGTTTAAATGTTGGTTGTTTTTCTAACCTTATCAAAAGGTTTTATTGTATTATTTATTTATTTTTTTTTAATAAAAAAAAATGTAATTTATTTTGAAGGAAACTAATAACGCGTGTGTTTGAATGTTCAATCTCAATTTAAATCGACTAATTACAATGTTTTTTGTTTTTTTTTTAAATAGGAAGTAATGCGTTAGCTTTTTCCGTTTTGAAATTTTGGAATTAAAAAGAAAAATGAGGATTGTGATTTTATTTTTATGTATTCCGGAACCGGAAGATGTTTACAATAAGACGATGTTTACTCCTACGCAATACAACTCGTATTGTGTTTATTACGTGTTTTTTTTTTTTTTTCTTTCTTCTCGTTCGAACATGTGATAAACAACAAGTTCTTGTGTTTTTCTTCAAACTCAACGACGTCTTTTGTCGTTTCTGGAAAATTAAAAACAGACAAAAATTATGAAAGGACCAATTTTGTTTTGCGTGTTTTTTCCCCCTCCTAATTTTATTTTGAGAAGCCAAAATCTAGTCGATTATAAATGTAAAATTTTTTCAAATTTTGAAATTTTTGTGTGCAGAGTTTGAAGATTTTTATTTACTTAGTTTCCAACTTTTTGTTTACTGAATTTGAAGATCATTGCTCGATGGATTTTTTCTAATTTCACGAGGATTTTAAAAAAAACTTAAGTCTTAATAGGATTTCAACTTTTCTAAATGCATCCTATAATTACGACCTAAAACCCCTTAAATTTCATCATCGCAACCTTTTTCCTCATCAATCACCTTCACTCGCCATTTTAATAACATCAAAATTACACGGCGTTTTTCACCCGCGCAAACTTTTATTTCACTTTGAAATTAATTGCCTAAGAGAAAAACACATAACATATTTAAAATTTTCCCCCCCCCCCCCCCTTCCTCTCTTCTTAAAATCTTACCTTTAAAAAAAAGATTTAATAGATGACGTAGCTGGTTGTAATGGCGCAAAGTATACACTCGTAAATAAGATGAAGAGGAAGATTTTTGTGAGTGAGTTGTTGCTCTTGTCGTTGGTTCTAGCACCTTTATTATTATTATTATTATTATTATTATTATTATTATTATATTTTCTTTGGAGTGGAAGTCATGTCTCGTGTATAAACACCCTAAGCGCGGGGCAGCGGCGAATTGAGTGGGTGGCAATAAGCGAATGGGTGGGGTTATTAACCCTAACCCTTTGATTATAATATTCTGTTGTAGCGTATTACATGGCGTGTTCGTTTCACTCGCCACATCACACACTCTCAACGTAGAAAGAATAATGTTGCATTGGGGGTAGGTGGGATGTGGGTGGTAAACGAGTTGAGCCGAAAGGCATTCGGAAATTATTATCAAGATACATTAAAAGATTGAATAGAGAAGAAGAAGAGGAGCGAGAAAGAGTGAAGGGGGGAGTAAGGGAAAATTGTGTGATGAGTTTGTTAGTTTCGGAATTACTTTTTTTTTTTTTTATTATTATTATTTAAAGGTGTATATAAAATTTTTTTTTTTTGTTTAGTAACCGATGTTTAGTGTGTGTGGTTATTTTCTTCTTTTAATGGAGAAAGCGCATGCGCGTTTCAATTATTATTAAACGTATATCGACGGGCAATAATAATATTTTATGTTAGTAATTAGGGTTAAACCATTTAGGAAATTTTGTTGAAGTTTCTTTTCGTTCCAAATACATGTAATTGCTTTTTTCGCGTGGAAAGGTAAATTTTAATGTAAATTAATTAAAATGTTTTAATTTTCATTTAAAATACAGTAAAATGTACTGTATGATTAGTTTGTTTTAAAAAAAAAAAAATGTACGGTGGAACTTGGTTACAACAATTTCGGATATATTAAGGACAAAAAAACATATAAAACAAAAAAACATAAAAAACATATATTACGACAAAAAAACACGTTAAAACACGTAAAAAACACGTTGAACCAGGTTTAAGGACTTAATTTCTTGTTTCGTCTTAAAAAAAAAAAAAAAAGGGTTAAAAGTCTTATGAAAATTGGTAAAATTTTCGAAAAGTGCGAAAAGTAGTGTACGGTGCCTACAAATGTAATGTAATGTAGAAAATTAATAATGGTTAGTATAAATGGACGTATTATAAAACATATTAAAGCCGCAGTAGTGAAGGAATCCGACCGTGAATACAAATCCATCAATCGCTCTCAAAATGTTTTGGGTTACTCGGATATAACGACATAAAATGCCCGGTTCTTTCGATGTCGGTCTTACCGAGTTCTACTGTTATTTATCATTACGGTATTTATTTTTTTGGTTTGCTTGTGCTTTATTTTTAAAGTTGTTTTTTTGTTTATTGAGTTTTTTTTATATAGCTTAGTTGTACAGTATTTTTTTTTTTTAGTCTATTGAGTACAATGTAGTTTAAACTTTTGAGCAGCATTGTTGTAAAATTTAGTATAAAAATGGATTTTTATTATTTTGGAGAAAAACAGAAATTTTTTTTTTAAACAATTACTTAGTATTTCTACTGTATTAAGCATACCGTAATAATTTTTAAAAGGAAAAAAATGTTTTGACCCAGAAGTGATTTGAACACTCAACCTTCTGATCTGGAGTCAGACGCGCTACCGTTGCGCCACTGGGTCTCTCGATAGAGGTGTTTACCCCGAATCTCGATAACAAAACAACCGATAATAACTACACGTATCATTAATTTTATCGATTATTTTATCAATCATTATTTTAAAATCCGATTATTATACTGTATTGGGAAGAGCATCTAATTTATTAATTTGATTTTAATAGGACAGTACTACCACGGTAGGCCTACTGCTATCTTGAATTCCATTTTTGTATTGATTATTGGTTATCGATAGCTTATCAAAGCTTTTGTTATCCCGTCTTCAAATGTTTTTTGGTGTGTGTGGGACCCAGTGGCGCAACGGTAGCGCGTCTGACTCCAGATCAGAAGGTTGAGTGTTCAAATCACTTCTGGGTCAAAATCTTTTTCATTTTAAAATTATTTCTGTTAATTGGTTTGGAGGAGACTAATTTATACGGGTGTGAACTTTTATTTGTTGTTAATTTTTTCGATTTTTTTTATGTGGGTATGGTTTTTTGCGGCCCCATCCTAACCTGGCCACATTGTACTGTAGATATTCTACGATTTTGCATTGATCCAAAAGAAGATAAAGATGAGAGTTAAATTATCATTTTGTTTTGTTTTCAACAGAAAGTGTTCAATAAAATGCCGGCGTATACTTCAGTAAAATATAATTATTTTGAGTGTGCACAAACAGGGCCGTGCGAAGGGCGTCACAATTAGAGGGCACCGTGTTTGCATGCATAATTTAGCAAAACTCTGGCCCTTTTTACTCTTCCCATTAGAGGATTACCGATTCTAGTTGTCCCCATACTCCTGGTTAGGTCGTTTAGGCTGGGACAGCTAAACAAAAACAAACGTCTTCTCACTCGATTTCAACTTCAAAAATAATGTCGTGGAAATTGTTTACCTTTAATAGAACAGTCAATGAGCATTATTTAAATTGTGTTCGCGTATACCAGAACTCGCGCAAATGGAGGACTATTTATTGTCTATCGAACTTTTTGTTTATGCTATAGTAAGGACTCAGTGGCGCAACGGTAGCGCGTCTGACTCCAGATCAGAAGGTTGAGTGTTCAAATCACTTCTGGGTCAATACATTTTTTTTTCTTTCTTTCTTTAAATTTTTTTATAATACTGTGCACAATAAAATTTTATCGCGGAATATTATAATAATTATTATTATAAAGTTCATTGCGATGATAACGTAAATTTTGAAGGTTGAATTTATGATTTTATTACTTTGGATTACGATCTGAAATTTTTATTATTTTTTCAATGCATTTGTATAGTGGATAAGAATGTTTTAAAAGCGGGGATTGGAAAGTTTTTATTTATTAAACGAGTTGCACGGCCATTTTGGAATTTTTCCAATTTTAGTTAATAAAATATATTTTTATGAGAGCGTAATTTGACATCGTAAAGAAGAAAAAAAAAAGAAATTGTTAATGTTTCCCGTTTCAATCATTTTCGGTTCCGCTCGCCATCGCTTCACGCCTCTCTTCATTCCACAATTTATCGACGTTAATAACTTTTTTTTAAATATTTATAATAAACTACTCATTGTTTACACTTAAACCGGATGAAAGTTGCAATTTAAAAAAAAAAAAAATTGGTCGATTGGTAAAATAAATTGCTCGGAATTGTTTTTGGCGAATAAATCTTATTAAATATTAACGCCGCTGCTGTTATGGCGCAAGTTCAATTTTCGCATAACGGAAGAGAAAGGTCATTCATTATTTTCATCACTCGGATTAAAAATTTGTTCAATGGAAAATACGTAAGGGATTACGAGAGACATTATCCGAGTTGGACGACACTCTCGGATTTAGAAAATTTAGCGAAATATTTTACAAAATTTTTAGAAAAATTAGCGAAATTTTTTACAAAATTTTTAGAAAAATTAGCGAAATTTTTTACAAAATTTTTAGAAAGATTAGCGAAATATTTTACAACATTTTTAGAAAAATTAGCGAAACGACTTGAACTTTCAAGATTAAAAAATCGATTGTGTTAAATATTTTTTTAAAGTTTTTTTTGTGTTGAGTATGTGAGCTCCCTTTGAAAGTAAGGCTTCTATTTTCGAGACGAGTAAGAGTAAATGCAACCCTGTATTTAGCTGCCATGCTGTCGATAAAAAGCTATAAATCAAAAAAAACAACCAAACATTTAATTACATTTAGGAAATTACGAGTGTTATAAACGATTTTGAAATGATTTACACGTCATTAGCCACTTCCGGTTGAGTAAATGGAAATTTTCTCGCTTCATCGACTCCTGATATCTCTATAAGAAAAAATATTTTTACGATGACGCGCGTGGTCAACGATATTTGATTTTTTTTTTTCTCTTTTCAAAGCGCTTCGAATACGTTAACTATTTTTTGTTAAGCGAGTGATTAGGAGTGGAGCGGGTTAAAAGTGAAAGAGTTGAGTGAGGAAGCGGATGGTGGGTAATAATAATTGAGTAAGTGGTCTCTTGTCTTGTGTAAACAAGTTGTCTAATTAAAGCTTCGACTGCTGCAGCTGTTGCACTGATTGCTGCATGCAATATACACTACGCGTACACATCTTGATTGAAACGTGGCTCGTTTTATTGTGGTCAATCGTTGACTTATTTTTTTTTTTTTTTTTTTGATCGATAAGATAATATGCTAATTTTTTTTAGTATTGACTTATTTATGATGATTACATAACGCGTGGCGTTGTTACGTCACGGGAGAGGCTTAATTATTGCATTAAACTCGTCCAACGAGTTTTATTCAAATACCGTACGTTTGAACGATAATTATAATAATACATGCGCTGTGCCCGCATAATTTTTATTCGATTATAAAATTATTATGTGCGGTAATAATTTTTTGGTCTAAATTTTAATTTAATTTTAATCAAATTTTTGGTTTAATTGTAGTTTCATTTCGGACAATTTGCAGGTTAATTTTGCTCAAAATTTGATTTAATTTCGTTCAAGCTGTAGGTTAATCTTGCTTAAAATTTGGTTTTATTTTTGTTTAAATTGCAGTTTAATCTTGCTCAAATTGTAGTTTTACTTAAATTTTAATTTAATTGTCAAATTTCGATTAATTTTGATCAAATTTAAATATTTAATTTTTACTCAGATTTAAATTTAATTTTTACTCAGATTTAAATTTAATTTTTACTCAGATTTAAATTTAATTTTTACTCAGATTTAAATTTAATTTTTATTCAGATTTAAATTTTATTTATACTCAGATTTAAATTTAATTTTTACTCAGATTTAAATTTAATTTTTACTCAGATTTAAATTTTATTTTTACTCAGATTTAAATTTTATTTTAGTAAATATTAATTTAGATTTTAATTTATTTACTGTATCCTTAAAATTTACTCAGATTTTAATTTATTTTTACCCAAATCGTAATTTATTTTTACTTAAAATTTACTCGGATTTCAATTTATTAATTAAAATTTATTCATTTTTTTTATTTTTTTTTTTAATTAAATTTAAATTATTTTAATTAATTTTTCTTAAAATTTACTCAATATTTTTCTATTTAACTTAAAATACATGTAAACCTTTTTATTTGATTTGATTTTAACTTTATTTTTACGCTTTTATCAGATTTTTTTTCGAACCAGTTTTTTATCTAATAATTCTGAACAATTTTGTGAAGCAATAATTCAGTTTAAATGTGTTCTCATTTTTTTAAAAAAAAATTTAATTTTTTATTTTATTTAAATTTAGATAAATTAATTTTAGCTTCTTCACAAAGCCATATTATATATAATTTTTTTCTGTTAAGAATAAAAATGATGTTGAAAGTACGACGTGTGATGCGTTGCGTGACGTGGCATATGGACGAATATCTTTTTCGACATTTGGAACACAGCGCAGGCAGTGTGTTTTTGGAGAAATGAGGAAACATAAATTCTTTTTTAAACTAACATTTTCATGAATATGCAAAAGCCATTTGTTGACAGGTATTAGTTAAATTGCGACTGACTTTTTTTTTTCCTCTCTTCTTCTTTCGGATGTTCAGTGAGTCGTCACTTTTTGTCAGCCTGCGTCACCTGCTAGTAGTAATAAGGCTTCGGATTCCAAGAAAAGAATCATCTTCTTTTTTACTTAAGTATTAGTCGTAAATTATTAAGTAAACTTACAAAAAAAAAAAAAAAAAGAGTAATAACAGCCGTTTCGTAAACCAAAATTTGCCACGGTAATTTTCATGCGCGTTATTCACCAAAATTGAGGCTTAGGAACAGTACAAAGAATTCGGACTGAGTCAACAACATCTACCAAAATTACAGCTTATTAATCGTATTTAAAAAAAGAAAAGAATAAAAAACAACTCGGTATTTACATGTATTTACGCGGGATGACGCTAAAATTGCGTGCATCTTTTGGGTTCTAGAGTTTGGTAAACCGTAGATTTTTGCATTAAAATTTAATAATTATATCGCAGTTGTGGACCAAAAGTTGTTTGCACCGTTTGTCATTTCAATTTGCCTCTCCCAGGAGCGATATATTTATAAATATCTTGGTCGAATTAAAGTGCTCAAATAAAATGTAATAGTAATTGGAAAGCGTTTTCAAGTGGTTCCTCGATCGCCGTTCAGTTACGTAATGAAGGGAAACGGCGCCGATCAATAATTAATTTTAGCCATGGCTAATAAAAAAAACCTATTTTTTTAATAATTATTGTTTCGTTCGAAAAACCTTCGTTAGTTTGAAATGAATTTGATTTATGAGCCTGCTAAAACCTTAGGCACGAAAGAAAATCAATGCGCACTTTGCTCTCATCATTAACGACTTTTCATTAACTATTTAGAACTTTTATCGCGGTTTTAATTACACGCAGCAGACTTAATACTCGACTCAAATATCTGCAAAAACCAACTTCTCGGTGCAACGAATTTTTTTTATAAAAAAAAAAAAAAAACTTCCGGTTAGAAGCATAATAATAATAATAGAATGGGTTTGTAGTGTATAACACTGTCGCTACAAGGATTTTTTTTTTAGATAAAAATGCCAAATTTTTGTTGGAAATTGAATAATTTTGTACAACGAAATTTTCAAATTAATCAAATTAGACGTATTAAAATTAAAGTTATTTATTCGTGTGATTTCTCAGTAGAAAGAATCGCGTTAACGAAATGTCCGCTTTAACAAAAATTTCAGTTTCGGTGAGTTCAAAATTTATATTATTAATTTTTATTTGTTAATAAACGGAATTTTTGATTTTATTTAATGATATAATTTTTGTCAATTATAAAACTGCGTTAAAGAATGATTCAATTTAGCAACAATTTTAATTTATGATCGATGTAACAAATTTTTTTTTTTTTTAAAAAAAAACATTTTAATTATGGACATTTTTTTTTTCCCCCAACGGTATATGAAATTTTATATTTTGTTTATTAAATTTTAGTTAATAATCGGGAGAAAAAAATTACCGGTATAATTTTTGCGTTATTATAGAAATACTGTATTGCGTTTTACAAAAACAATTTTTAAGTTTTTGAAAGGAAAATAATTATTTTGATCGATAATTTCCCAATAAAAATAATATAAATTTTTAATCATTTCATTTATTATTTTTTTTTTTTTGGTTTGTTATGAAATTTTTTAATGAATTTTGACCTCCCGTCTTTTTTTTTATTTATCTAATTGGTCATTTCTTTTACTCAATCGAAGGCTGATTAAAGATCATATTTATTGGTTACCCAGCTGAGGGAAAAATTTATCTGTTTCTCGCTGAAATTGATGCTGTCATCAATCAACTTTTTTTATTCGCGAATTAATTCGTAAAAAGCTTGAAAATAAAATTTATATTTAAAAAAAAAGTGTTGAAAAAGAATTATGAAAAAAAAAAAGGAAGAAAATTAATTGATTGAATATTTCATATTATTAACTCCTCATTCGCCTCTTCTCTCCCTTCAAACAATCATCAACAACTTCATTTTCCCACACAATTTATAACATCTTTTTTTTTTTTTTTTAAGTCATGACCTATAAAACGGCTATTGAACTGAACTGCATGCTTCGCGCGTAATTAATCGAGATTCTCTCTCTCTCTCTCCTTCTCTCGTCTACGTGTATGCAACGCCATAAACAACAAACTATAAAGTCTCGCTCACTTTCATTCTTCTCCAACATTTTTATTGTTATTGCTAAATTTTTATCCAATTTGGCAAGAAAAATGACGAAGTTTTTTTTTTTTTTTTACATCGCCGAGCAAGTGTTTCTCGACTTTAGTACCGTAAACCACTCTGTAGAATTCGAGTTTTATTTCATGTTTAGAAATTAATAATTTTTTTTTTTTGGGAATATTTTACATAAATTATATAAGAAAGCGAGAAAATTTGCGCAAATGATTGAGTTATAAATTGTTATCAATAAAAAAAAAAAATATGCGCGAGTTATTTAAATTGAAAAAAAAAGAAACTTGCGCAAGTTTTTACGGTAAATACAATTCTATTTTATTATATGTACAGTATAAGGCATTTGGATGGGCTTAAACGTTACAATAGGTGATTTCTAGCGTGTCGAGAATGAAAGAAGGGTTTGAATGAGTGAACGCTAGACGGCGCAACCTGCGTTTTGATTTGACGAAACGAGCGAGGTGGTTGTTGGTATGAGTGGAGAATTCCCACCCTCCACTCACACTGCCACTTAAACTTGATAATCATTATTATTAGGTTGCGCCAGCAAAAATGTGAATAATACATGAAACATTTCTCAAAATATAGACATCATTTTTCTATGACATTATGCCGTGTATTTAACTTGGCTTTGGCGCTCAACGTTTCGCTTACAAATTTCTTTTTATTTTTGAGAATTTTTTTTTTCGTTCTTTTTATTAAAAAAAAAAAAACTATTTGAATTACTGTACATGTACTGTATTTAAATGGTTTACAGTAACTGTTATACGTGTTTTATTTAAGGAATTTCTAGTAAAAAGATATAATTTTTATATGGAGGAAATTTATTTTAAAATTGTTATTAGTTTTAAAAAATTTTGCATTTTTATATAAAGTTTTAGAAATCTAAGGTTTTGAAATTATTTCGAGTATGTAGGGTTACTTGTAGAAAAATATTTTAAGGTCTTGGAAAAATTTAAAATTTCCGAAAATTAAAATGTTTGAAATTTTAAATTTTTTTAAGTTCCAATTTAGATTGCTGTATTTTGTATTTTAATAAACATGGAAAATTTAGAAAAGATTTTCAACGTTTAAAATCTTGAAATTCCGAAAAATATAAATTTTTTATAGTCATGAACTAGAAAAGTGAATAAGATGAAAATTTGAAATTAAAAATAAATACATTTCAAATAAATTAAATTTAAAATTTTTTAAACCTGAAATTCCGAATTCGAAAAATTAAAATTCAAAAAAAAAAAAAAAATTTAGCTGAAATAATAATTATAAAATTAAAGAAGAAAAATAGACAATTAAATTTGCAAGTTACAAATGCTATTTATAAATTTTAAATATCCAAAAATATATATTTTTCTTTAAATTTTGAAATACCAAAATCTCAATATCTCAGATAAATCTCGAAATAATAAAATTTGAAAAAAATCTTGAAAAACAAAAATTTAAAAAAATATCAAAATACTGTAATATAAAAAGTATCTAAAATTAACATTCTAGAAAAATCATAATTTCAAATTCAAAAAAAAAAAGAAAAAAAAATTATAATTATGTTACTGGTAATTGGAAAAATCAAAATTACAAAAATAATCCTAAAAATAGAGGAAGAAAAAAAAATTCACAAATTACACACCGAAATCCATAAATTAAATACCCAAAAATCACAACAACTAAAAAACTTTTTGAGAAAATGAAAGCTTAATCCAATAAAAAAAAAAAAGCCCAAAACCATATTTAAAACACTTAAAACAGTGGCAAGTTAAAATCCCACATTTTGTTTCAACTCGTATGTTGTCTACGGTGATTTTTGAATGTTGTTTATCATAACCAAAACCCCGAAACGTTTAATTATTAAAGATTCTACAACAACAACAACATTAAATTCCGAATGACTGTACGTTGTGTGTAAGTTACCGGCTTTGATATTTAATTACTGTACACGCAAAGTCACCAAACACCACCTACATTACAACATTACTCTCAACTCGAGTGTTAAAACACTTTGTGACGAAATTGCTCTGAGTTTCGCATAACAATTTCAGCTACTTTATTTATTTATTTATCACATTAAAAAAGTCGCAACCTCCTTGTTGTGTTTTGTTTTTTTTCTTCCATATTTGGCGCGTGATTTACGAGTGTTGAGTCGGACGACGCTCAACGTATGTTTTTCCACAAATATATTGTTTGTTTCGGGTAACAACTAAAGTGTATTTATCGTCGTCGGATTTTATTTATTTTCTTTTTTTCCAAACTTCTTGCTTTAAGCTTTTCGGTGTGCGCAAAAGGTGCAGGTGGTTAAGTAATTTAAGAAGGAGAGAACGGCCATAATTAATTTTCATCCCCGCAGCGTTCTCGGTGCTGTAATTTAAAACTTCAATGGCGTTACCACTAGTTAATCACTTCGCGAGAGGAGGCAACGAGATTTTTTCCAGAACACTTCAAGAACTTTAATATTTTATTTTTTTTCTTCTTTTCTTCTTGTTTGAATTACATCTTTTACGCTCTAATTCATAAATTACAGATTTACTCGGAATTGTATATTTCGAAGCAAGAGAACGGTAGCGCTGTTGCTGCTGCTGCTGTTGGCCTTTCAATGTCACGAATATTGTTATTAAAAAAATTTTTTTTTTGTTTGGGTGGGGAAGAGAGAGAGAGAGGGTTATTTAAATTGTCTCGGGAAATTAACTCTAGAAACAAATTAATTTCGTTAATTAAAAGTTTAATTAGAAAATGTTTTTTTGTGCGGAGTTTAAAAAGTCAGTGAAAAGCTAATTAGAAAATTGCGAAAGTCAACGTTTAAACCTGTCAAAATTATTCCGACTGCATGCAGTTATGAATCTGAAAATTTTGTTGATGTTTGGAAGGTTTTTAAAATATAGAATATTAAAAATCTTGAAAATAAAAAAATCTAGGAAAATAAAATTTTACAAATTTAGAAAAATGTTATCTTCAAAATCTGGAAAAATAAAATTTCGAATTATCTAGAAATTGTGAAATTATCAATAATCTAGAAAATAGAAATTCTTGAAAATCTGGAAAATAGAAATTCTTGAAAATCTGGAAAATATAAGTTCTGGATAATCTGGAAAAGGGAAACTCTTGAAAATATTAAATTTTGGTTCGAGTTCTAAAATCTGTCTTTATGACTTCTAAAAACTGTCTTTATGACTTCTAAAATTTGGCTAATACCAACCTGAATGCGCGAATTGTTACACCTCTAAAATTCTGATTATTGATAGAGTAGCATTATTATTGATTTTATTTTGACTTTTAATAGTAATCGTAGACTCAATTATTATTTATTAACTAATTAAATTAGTCTACTATTAATCTAATTAAATTAGATGGGGGATACGTGTATGGCATTTTTTGCTCTTATTCTGTACATGTATTTTAAATTTTCTGCTTCTTGAAACAGTAATTTTAATCAATCGACCAATTTTATGAATTTCTATTTGTGGATTGATAAGCTCCGTCGTGCGGTGAATTGAGCGTTCTACCCAATGAGCGAGAAACGGAAGCGAAATGACGGCGTTGCCAAGCGACATTTTAATCAATTGACAGTGTTCATTCGCTCTTACTTCAACCAGCAGGCAATCGGAAACGTAAGAAAGGAAAAAGGAAGGGGATTCGATGGATTCAGAAAGGCCTATTCCATACTCTTTTAACCAAATGACGCATTGGATTTGCTGAAAACAACAATGCCTTATTACTATATTAAAATCATGGCTGAGGCTAATTTCCGATCTTAGTTTAACTAAGCTGAAGCCAAATCTAAGCTGTGGTTACTCAACCAATTTATGGACTGTTTAAAATTTCTCGCGCTTACCTTTTTTAAACTCGTTTAAATTTTGATCTAGCTTTAAGAAGTCGTTGTAGGCTACTCTTCGTTTGTTGAAATTTATCCTCGTTTTAAACCAAGATTTAATCGCTTAATCTGGATTTAGAAATCCGGGGGAGGGGCCAGGATTATATTAAGAGGTCGAGGGTTTACTTCAATTTAGGTTAAAATACTCCTAACCCTCTTCTTTAAACTGGATCACGAATTTCATGGTCTCCATAAACGAGGTTTCTGCGTATTCCCCGCTTATAATGAGAGATTACTACACTCGGTACCTCATTATTTAGAATCTTTTAGAGGGATTTAAATTGAAGGTTTGAGTACTTGTACTTGGACATATCATTAAAATAATTTCAATTTTTTTTTATATCGTCCAGCAATGATGAACCCAATACTATTATTAATAATAATAATATTTTTTTCCTTCGTTTAATTTGATTTGTAATCGTTTATAAAAATGACGGCGAGGTAAATGCCATCGTTTACCTAGTTATTTGTCCTACAAATTATGACAACAGTACTTAGTCCATTCTCTCAACTTGTTTTTAATCTTTTTGGGAATGTAAAAATCTTTTTTGGCAGTCCTCAATTCCACAAAAACATTCCCCACTTGTCAACTTACAATCTTTCTTCTCTCTCTCTCTCTCCGTTACTTTTCATCTCTGAAAGTTTAAAAGCTTCGCAAAGAGTGTTTTTGTCATTAAGTCTTTAAACCCTCACTAGAATGCACGTTTTAAGTGTATTCATCTTTTTCTTTAAGAAAGGGAGAGAGAGAGAGAGAGAGAGAGAGAGAAAAAGTTTTAATCTTTTTTCCCGAACTGATTAGCATTGATTTGTAAAGCAAATGGAGTACTCAAGACTTCAAATCCGTTTAAGTTGCTGCCATCCGAGAACGGAGTTGTGCTGGAGGAATCAGAACTACCGGTTCGCAGGCGTCAAATGCACTCCATGTGTTCAGTATTATAGGAGAGTAATAATTTAAATAATTATTATTGTAAAAATAAAAGTGAATTCTATGGAGAAATAGAAGATTTGAGTAAACATTTACTTCAAATTTACTACTATTTTGGATCGAAATACGGCAAATTAAACATTTGCTGGAAATTAAGTGAAATCTCGATTAAATTTGAGTGAAATCTCGATTAAATTTGAGTGAAATATTGATTAAATTTGAGTGGTATCTCGATTAAACTTGAGTGAAATGTCGATTAAGTTTGAGTGAAATCTCGATTAAGTTTGAGTGAAATCTCGATTAAGTTTGAGTGAAATCTCGATCAAATTTGAGTCTTGATCAAATGAACAGTAGTGGAAACTTACTTGAAATTTACTAAAACTCGGCCCAAGATTTATCTAAAATTTAGCAGGAAATTGAGTGTAACTTTATTCCATTTTAACTTGTGAATTATCGTTCAATTACTGATTTAAATGTGAGCCAACTCTCGCTTAAATTTGAGTGAAAAATTAATTCAATTCTCCACTAAAATTTGATTTTTTTTTTTTTATTTAAAATTTGTCACCAAATTGTTGGTAGATTAATAAATATAATTCATTCCATATTTTGCATT
>JAQGAZ010001169.1:0-34989 GCA_034692225.1 Polydesmus complanatus | reverse complement strand
CAGGAGGGCCATGCATTTCAAAACTGGTGGGAAATGGCGTTAATGTAGACGAAAGTGTAGTGGAAAATGGCGCCACTATAGGCGAAAGTGTAGTGGGAACTCAACGAATGGCTACGTATAATAATTAGGGAGCGACCCATTTTGGACCAATCATATTCGAGTAAATACTTCACGTGCTCAAAGCAAAGATCTTAGCTCAAAGTTTTGGCGTTGGTTAATTTGCCAAGAAGAATCTCAGTTATAAATCCAGCATTTTTGACTTCAGGTAACCAATTAAATTTTAAAATATACAATGACCGCATGTTGGCCAAAGTAATAAAATCGTCTCAAAAATATCATCTCACTGTTCTGTAATAAATAGCTTAAAAGATTTATTATAGGTACTGACATCTGACTTGGGCCAAGAAAGCGTGCTACGGTAGTCATTAATATGCCTATTGTAGATTAGCTTGTAGGGGCCTAATCATTGTATCATAATAATAAAATTACTGTTTTTCTTTTTTTATTAAATGAATTACATAGGTCCGATTTGAGTTAATATGGAACACGACGTCTTCCAGTGTCGAGACACTAATTGCACAATTGAAAGCTGTTTGGAAATGAAACTTGCGGAAGAGCACTTTAAATCTTGTAAGATTAAATGTACGGGCGGTTGTCAACAATGTAAGCGTGTTACAAGTTTGCGCTGCATTCACGCTATTAATTGTGTGGTTAGTAAAGTGCAAAATTTTACTTTTAATAATTATTTCCTGTATATCGTAATTGTATTTTTTTTCTTTTCTCAGGATGTGAATTGCCCAGTTCCGATTTGCGTGGAAACTAAACGCGTTCGTGAGTGTCGAGATGCTAATAATTGCGAAGTTGGCATTTGTTCGAAAATGAAATCCCTGAGGCAGTCTGCTTTCAAATCATTTGCCGGTCAACCTTATCATTTACCTGGGGGTTTTAGAATGCGAGTGAACTCGTCTAATCCTGTTGGTATTCAAAGAGATGTCAATTCCGTGACGTGCAACATTCAAAATATGAACTTGAGTGGTAATGGAACTAATAACACGATGTTAAGAACGCACTTTCAAAGACCATCTACCTTGGGCAAATCGTTAGAAAACGTAAATATTTTTAAAATACCAATTGGGTGTTTTTTTTAACGTAATTTGTTGTTTTAGTTGGTGATGCAGGTCAGTTCCTTGCAATTACATTCGTTAACCGATACACAAGCGCAACAACAGCAAACTCTGAATCGGCAACAA
This sequence comes from Polydesmus complanatus, assembly GCA_034692225.1. Classification (NCBI taxonomy): domain Eukaryota; kingdom Metazoa; phylum Arthropoda; class Diplopoda; order Polydesmida; family Polydesmidae; genus Polydesmus; species Polydesmus complanatus. The sequence goes on along the minus strand of JAQGAZ010001169.1, from coordinate 33,739 downwards.
AATCCTCAATCGCAGCCGGTTACAGCCTATAATAGCGGTCCGGGTAAGCGGAATACGGATCCGGAGAAACGAAAACTGATTCAGCAGCAGCTCGTGTTGCTATTGCACGCGCATAACTGTCAAAGGCGAGAAAGTCAAGCGAATTTTGAATTTCGGAAGTGCACGTTGCCTCATTGCCGTACTATGAAAAACGTTTTATATCATATGACAACTTGTCAAGCAGGAAAAGTCTGCGACGTTCAGTATTGTGCTTCCTCGAGAATGATCATCGCTCATTGGGAAACTTGTTCGCATTCCGTTTGTCCCATCTGCAAGCCGTTGACGTCGCCGGCAAACGGAAGGAAAAATCAACAAGCCGCAGCACAAAATCCAATCAATCAAACCAATCCGGCTGCAGCTGATCGAGAGTTGGAGCGAGCGTATCAAGCGCTTGGACTTCCATTTAGCGGCAATATAAATCAGCGGCAAGTACCTGGCTGGCCTCCAACAGTTGGTTCTACATGTGCGTTAATTTTTATTTTCGTTATTTTATTATTACAGTATTATAATTCGTTATGAAAATTGACTTTTTTTTTTAAATTGACTTTTTTAAACAGAAGTGTGAAATTAAATACCGGTACTGTAATAATTATTTGGTTTTTTAGCGAACGATGTGCAAGACCACTTAACTTTGGGAGCAAGTCCTAATCTTCATATTGGTTCAAATCATCAAGAGCATGGAGGAATTATGGATCAATACCGTTCAGAGCAAATTCCAAGTATCCAACCAGCTGTAACGTTTACTCAAAGCAATAGTAATGATGCTCACCTTAACGTCACCTTGTCGTCATCATACGTTAAAGAGTCTGCGCAATTGCCTCCCACTATGAATATCATGATGCCTAGTTTGCACCAGAATCATCTTCCGGGGTCAGAAGCTCATAAAGATTGGCGGAAATTAATTACACGAGGCATACGAGATAATTTAGTATATAAAATGTAAGTTAATTTTTCTTTAAATGTTTTTAGAAATTTTTAGTTATTTTTTACGTTTTAGAGTTCAAGCGAAATCTTCCGCAGATGATCCAATTGCCACGCACGACAATCTTATGGACGATAAGCTGGTGAGTGATTTAGAAACTTCTGTAAGGATGGAGGAAGAAGACATTTTTCAACGAGCATCAAGTGGAGTAAGTAATAGTTTATTGCATGGATAATAATTATTGGCTGCAATTTTTGGTACCGGTTTTGAAATTTAATAATGTTAATATTAATTTTTATTAGTCCGAGTATTACTATTTGATGGCTGAGAAAATTTACAAGTTACAAAAAAACACACGAGGCTACCTAGAATTTAATGTTGCCTACTAAATGTTCCCAACAGTTTTTCGGGAACTTTTGATTTCAGGAAGAAATCCTAGGTAGATGCTTGAAATAGGGCATTGCACCTTTACAAACACTACCCAGCATCTTTAAAAGTAATTGTAGGCATACTTCGATTGTTCGAGTTTATGTGAACCGAACCTAACTCGGATAGCCTATGTTAAAATACTTATTATATTATGTTATGTATCTAACGTGATTTCTATCCAGCATTTTGAGAACAATTTTTTTTTTTTTGGTTTTAAGAAAGTTTGTTATAGTTTTTAATGCAGACTAATTAAGAAAAAATTACAGTTCAAATAATACGGGTCCTGCAATAATCGAGGTTTTACAGTGCTGTATTTATCAGATTCTTTATAAGATTGGTAAAAAAAAGTTCCTATTGATTATAAAATCGTTTGCTATAATGTAGGCTACTAACTTTGAAATACTGTAAAAGTTTCGTTGATAAAACAGAAATTTATAACTACAGTACAGGTATTTTTATATTGTTAAGAAAATTTTAATTACAGTATAATATTATATTGTATTACTTTTTTCAAGTAAAATAAAATTGAAATTATTTCAAAATATTACTGCTTACAATACATGTACTATATAATTTTCAGAAATGCTAAAAAAATAATTATTTATATAAGAACTGCTGCATGATTACATTATGCATGATGAAAATACTGTATAAATTGATAATAAAAAAAAATAACATGCTCGGATTATAATAATTTATTATTAATCAAAATAACAAAACGTTCATTATTAAGATTTTAATTTTCAGTAAATAACAAAATTTGTTAAAAATTAAATAAAAGAACCTAAGAAAATAATGCTTCAGGCACGAAACTGTAGTGGGAAATGGCGTTATGATAGACGAAAGTGTAGTGGGAAATGTATATTAAAAGGTAACATGCTAGAAAGTGCGCATTTTTGGACCAATTAAATGTGTGCAAACGCGTAATGTTTTATCAACAGGCGAATCAGGAGCCAAACAGTGAGTCACGTGAGAGATTTCCGACTATAAAACCATCGAAAAATGTGATGCCACTTGAAGAACGGCAGACTTGTCAGGTGAAGTTGTCGATTTTCAGTGTTTTGGGCATAAATAATTAGTACGAAATTAAACTTTCTTTGAATACTGAATTTAAATTTTATAGTTGCACCAGTTTGGTAGCCGAATTTAGTTTACAAGAGCAATATTTCCAAAGCTAACTTTGAGAATCGATATCAATGCATAATTTGTTTTGTAAGAACTATTATAATTATTTCTATTTATATAATTGATTACTGTATTAATAATAGTTTGTTAACTTTAAATACAGGAATATTATTGTAATTTTTTTATCCCGCACGACGAAATGAATCAACTGGAGCTTGGCAGCGTTCCTTTCTCATTAGAACAAAACCCAAAAATTGATGAAGAATTAGAGATCTTGTCTGAAAAATCTTTTATTCAGTTGTTGGATCACGCTTTTCAATGCCCAGATGCTAATTGCAAAGTTGTCAACTGTTTAAAGATGAAGTTTGTTGCAGAGCACGCAAATTCTTGTAAGGAAATAGATAAGGGTGGCTGTCCATCATGTAAGAAACTTCAAACTTTGTGTAGCTCTCACGCCGAACAGTGCGAGGTTAGTAGTTACGTGGAGATTTCGAATAATATTTTTCAACTCGCTTTTGATATAAAGATTATTAGAAAATATTTTACAATTTTATTTATTTTTTTGGTTAGGTGGTGAATTGTACATTTCCGTTGTGTGTTAGAAATAAAATTAAATTTCAGCTTCAGCAACCTCAAGTCAGAGTTCAACAACTGAGTTTGGAATTTGATGATAAAGGTTCTCATTCCGACGAAATGAAGAAGCTAGAAGATGATCTTAATTTAATAAATTTAAACGATTCGTCCCCATCAGACCAATTACAAACCATTTCTAAAGAAATGAGAAAAACTCCCACCAAACGTTTCTCTGAGTCGTTGATTCACGCTTGTCAGTGTCTAGATGCTAATTGCAAAATTGACCGTTGTTTGAAGATGAAAAGAATTTTACAGCATACTGATTTTTGTAAGAGAAAAATAAGCGGTGGTTGTCCTGTATGTAAACAAATTATAGCAATGTGTTGCTATCACGCAAAGCATTGCGAGGTTAGTAATGTCAGAATAAAGGTGTCAACAATTTTTTTTTTATTACAGTATCTTATCTTTTTTATTCTTAGAAAGAGAAATGTCAAGTTCGGTTCTGCGTTATTATTAAACGTCAATTGAAACAACAGCAGGTTAAAGGTAAACCGTCGCAGCACCAATTAAGGATGGGATCATTGATGCACGAGCAAATTATTAACTCATTTCCGATAAGATCATTGATGAATACTACGATGGAGCATCGGCAGAAACTAAAGCAGGATATGGTAAGAGTCGGCGGAGTTTCGCAACCGCAGAAGCAACAGTCGAAGCCTGTTTTTCCGAATCGAGAAACGCAGCCAACACCAAATCTAGTTTCTCAAGCTCTGCAGCAAGTATTACAAACTCTAAAACATCCTTCTGCTCAACAACAGCAACGGATTTTGGCCACTCTCAAATCCAATACACCGCTTATGTCGGCGTTCATCAAACAGAGAACTGCAGCGAAACAGATGAGCCAACAGCATCAAGTACAGCTACAACAACAGCAGCAGCTTCAGGGACCACCGCATTCTTTGATCCGATGGCCAGAGTCAGTATCGGCTGCATTCGTGACATCACCTCAGCAGACCATGATGGCGATGATTGGTAATAATTTAGAACTAGGGATTGCCGGATCATCACAACCGCCAAACCAAAACCAACAGTCACAACCTGGTTCGTCCATTCAAGGAATGCAAGGGGGACCAAGACCAAATCAAATTCCTCAGGTTTTGCAGCAATTACTACAAACTCTAAAATCTCCTTCTTCTGCTCAACAACAACAACAGGCTTTGGCCATTCTCAAAGCTAATCCACGATTTATGTCAGCATTCATCGATCACAGAGAGAGAGCCATAAGAAATCAGTTGAAAGAAAAAAGATAAATTAATTTCTAGAAGCACCGAAGTTGGGTGAAATGGAGCGTTGAATAAGTTGACATTGGTCAAGCGAATGTTAAATAATGTTACTTTATGGCAGAAAAAATAATCGATACGGTATTATTTTAAAAGAATTTTATAAGCTGCCTAGTTTTGTAGTTTAAGTTTAAATAGTATAATCTATATTTAAAAAATCTCAAGTCAGATTCAAAATTGGAATCTTGGTATTTATTTTTAGAAATCTCTGTCATAATTAATAAAGAAGTAAATTGCTTAAGTTAAAAGTTCCTGAATTTCAATGCTTTTTTTGTATATCATAAATAAAAACTTAATAATAATAATTAAAATGTTAAAATTGTACTTTTTTATTTAGTTGTTTCAATGAATCTTATTTTGCAGTTATTTAGCGAACTGTACTTATTTATTTCGTTAAATTGTTTTAGAAATCGGCGCTGCGTTAATTTAAATAAAACAATTTCAAAATATTAAATAACTTTTATGTTTCATTCCGATTGTTGTTATTATTATTTTTTTCTTATAAATATGTATTAAAATTACTTTTTATAAATTTGCTTTGAAAATTAGTATTATTAAAAAAAAAAAAAATGCAATTACTATTATAATAAAAGTTCTTTCAACTTATTGGATATTAATAATGAAGAAATTGGTTAAATAAATTTGTTTAAATAAAAATTACGTTAACAAAATTGAAATTTTTTACTACTTTTCTATTTAAGAAGTATTTAACTATAATAAACGACTATTATATTGCTTTTTTTTTTTTAAATAATAAAAAAAATAAATAAAATTTTTTATTTAAAAATATTATTATTTAAAAAACATTATATTATAAGTTTAAATAAATTTTCAAAATAAATAAAAAATAATAATTAAATAGTAAGAATCTTCAAAAACGCTAATAAAAAAAAAATAGTTAATATAAAAACTGTTGCTTATACAAAATTTTATTATTTTATAATAAAAAAAATAATAGGCTCGAAGATAATAAAAAGTTTTTGTATTAATTAAAATAACAAAATTTTCATTATAAGATATAAAATTTTTAGTAAATAACAGAAAAATTTGTTAAAAATTAAATAAAAGAAACTATAAAATGTTTGATTGGGTCGGTTTACATATCAGCTAATAGCAAAAATTCACAAACTGTAGTGGGAAATGGCGCTAGGGTAGACGAAAGTGTAGTGGGAAATGTAAACGAAAGCATTACGTGTTAGGGAATGCGCGATTTTGAACCAATCAAATTCGAGCATTCGAGTCACGTGGTACATTGTCTCTTATATAAAAAAAAGTTTCCATCAACAGACGCCATCTTGATGAGCTTTCCGGGAGTGACTGAGGGTTTATTTCTCCGTTAGGGCTTTTTATCAGACGAAATTTGTACGTTTTGAGTGGGAATCGGTGCAATTTGAACGTAGCATCGTCAACGAGGAACCCAATCGGAAATATTAACGACTTCAATGTGGATTAATCGCGTCGAAAAAGTGTGCTGCGGCTGTGCGTAATAAATTTGCGATGCACTATGAACGATGGTGGTGTTGGGAAGCGAAGAAGGGACGCCGCCATAAAAAGCGAGCAGTCAGCGATAGCGAAGCCGCTTAATAGTCAGCGGCTGAGCTGATCGGAGTGAGGGAAAGAGAGAAGCGAAAAGTAAGAAGCGACGGCCGCAGAATGTGCCTTGAAAATGTGGATTCCCCGTATTTTTTTGTTTCGAAATCAACAATGTTTTTATGATCGAGGAAGAAGATTTGGAAAATTAAGGCGGACAAATCGCCGGGGAAGAAAAAAGCGAAGAGTGCGACAGTGAAAAAAAAAATATAAACAGAGAACAGCAGCGGGGCCCTGATTTCGGCTCTGCTGCCCATTTGAAGCCAAGATGGCCGACCATCTTGTCGAGCCGCCTAATAAAAGGCCGAAATTATCAACTTCTCCCAGTTTAAATTCTTCAGATGCATCAGGTAAGGAAAAACGTGAAATTTTTTTATTTTATAAATGTTTGTTTCGGCAAATTTTAGCTCGATCTCGAGACTAATCGCGGCGTTAAGAGATGAGATGACGGCTGACATTTCCGCTTCTTCGATTCTTAGAGCTAAGCTTATCTATTGACATAAAATTATCCCGTTTTTTCCACGCTTTTTTAGCTAATATAAGAGCATTATCGTCACGTAAGTCGAATAAATAAATATAATTAACGAAATTACTTATTATTAAAAATCGTCGATAACTGGAAGAATTTTAAATCTCGCACGGTTTGTTTATTTCATCATTCATCTTTTTTTTTTTTCTTCTTCTTAGATTGAACGCGTAAAGTCTCTCATTTGAATCTCACGCCGTATTAACCTTATGATTATAACGTGTGAGTAATTTTATTATTTTTTTCTTTTCTTTTTGCGTTTAGATATGTATCACGGATGGGCGCTTGAAGCTTTTAACGCTGAACTACCTGATGAGTTGATGGATAATTCGGGCAGCGGAGATCCACCAGTACCTAACTCTCTGCAACACTCGTCGTCCGGCGGCGGCATACAAAATGGAAGTGTGGTCGACCCGGTAGATTCTAACAACTCTCTGTCAATCATGACGAATCAGTCGCAAAGACCTCCGCAACTGTCACAACTATTAATGCACAAATCGGTACACGGTTTAGGCGTGAATGTGGTAGGTGGTGGCGGTGGACAAGGGCATGCCATGGGTCCGCAAGGCAATCAACAACAACAACAACAGCAGCAAAATCAAGCCAATTCAGGAATGTTAAGCGGTTTGCAAGGGATGGTAAACAATGCCAAAAATCCTCACAATAATAATCTTCAGTCTCCACCGAACGTATCAGTTGGCAAAGTGAACTCCATTTCTCCCGCCCACGCGCTAGGTTTAGACGGAGGAATGTCGGGATTAGGACAGTTAACTAATAATATCGGTAATAGCTTAGTAGGTGGTCACATGAATAAAGCCATGCTAAACGCTGGTCCCCCAAACAGCGTTCAGCAGCAGCAGAACATGATGAACGGACCTCATATGCCGATGAATAACGGCGGCGGTTTGCCTAGATCAGTGTCTGGCGGAGGAAACGTGACCGCCACTGGACACGGTACGATGCTAGTTAATAGTTTAACTAATCAGGTAGGACAACACTTGCATCCATCGCAACAGCAATCGCCCATGCAAGTGAGTGGTGTACCGCGAATGGCGGGAGGAATTCAGGCGTCTGTGGCTACGGGAAACCCGCTGCAAAGGACTATGCAAAGACCTGGGTTTTCGCAAGGGCAACCGTCAATGAATCATATGGGACAACCTGCGCCCAACTCAACTCCTGGTCAACCCTATCATTTTAATTCGCCTGGATCTTTAGGGATGCAAGTGAACTCGCCTAATCCTAGTGGTATTCAAAATGCTCTCAATTCCGTACAACCCAACATTCAAAGGAATATGGGTGGCCCGGGAAATATGACGAATAACATGATGTTAAGAACGCGCTTTCAACAGCCAATAACGATAGACGGATCGTTAGGAAATGTAAGTATAAAACATAAATATTTATTTCAAAATTTTTGCTAAATTTTATTGTAACGAAATTTTTATTTTAATGAAGTTTTTCTTTAACTCTATTAATTAATTTGTGCTTTTAGCAGGTTAGGCATCCGATTAATCAATCACCTAATCTTCAACAAGGGCAACCACCTAATGTACAACAACAACAACAGCAGCAGCAACAACAGCAGCAACAACAACCACCACAACAGCAGCAGCAACAACAACAGCAGCAGCAGCAACAACAGCAGCAGCAGCAACAACCGCAACCACCACCGTCTCCGGTGACCGGTGTACAATCGTCACAGCAAGCACCTCAAGCTCAACAACAGCAGCAGCAACAGCCGCAACAAACTCAGCCTCAGCAACAAACTCCTCAACCTCCTCAATCGCAGCAGGTTGGAGCAAACGCAGTCGGTAATAGTGGTCCGGGTGCGCCGAATACGGATCCGGAGAAACGAAAACTGATTCAGCAGCAGCTCGTATTGTTATTGCACGCGCATAAGTGTCAAAGGCGAGAAAATCAGGCGAACGGTGAAGTGCGGCAGTGCACGCTGCCTCATTGCCGTACTATGAAAAACGTTTTAAATCATATGACCACTTGTCAAGCAGGAAGAGCCTGCGTCGTTCCGCATTGTGCTTCCTCGAGGCAGATCATCTCTCATTGGAAAAACTGTTCTCGTTCTGATTGTCCCATCTGTTTACCGTTGAAGCAGGCGAACGAGAAGAAAAGTCAACAAGCCGCAGCACAAAATGCGCAAACATCAGTCAATCAAACCAGTCCGGCTCCAGCTGATCGGGAGTTGCAGCGAGCGTATCAAGCGCTTGGACTTCCATTTAGCGGCAATATGAATCAGCTGCCAGTATCTGGTCAACCTCAAAGGCCTCCAACAGTTGGTCCAACGTGTGAGTGTATTTTTTTATTTAATTTATTATTGTTTAAAAGTGTTTTAATTATAAAATCTCAGGAAGGTTAATTTGATTTTCAAATTTTTATTCTTTCTAGATTTTGACTTTTTTTTTTTTGAAAAAAATTGATTTTATAAACTGAATTACTCGAATGCACTTTTAACTAATACGTAAATTATTGAAACGTTGATTTTTATAAGCGATTTTATAAGTTTAATAAATTTTAAGATAGATTGGCTTACTTAATAAAAATTAATGAACTGGTATTAAATAAGTTTTTAAATTAACAATTTAATTATTTGAATATTAAATTAAATTACAGGAATTTAATAAATAAATAATTTATAAAATATGGATACAATATGACATTTAAATAATGGAAAAAATATAATAAAATATATTTTAAAGTAATAAAATTATAATATTTATTCTAATTTAGAAGAAAAGATTCATTTTATAACATTGGAATTAAGTTAAAATCGATGTAAACTAAATTCTAATTAGCAAACTTTGTGAAATTAATTATTGTTTGATTTTTTTAGTGAGTGATGTGCATGGCCACTTAACTTTGGGTGCGAATCCTAATCTTCATAGTGGTCCAAACAATCAAGGACAGGGAGGAATTATGAATCAGCAACATCCAGGGCAAATTCCAAATATTCAACCAGCTCCAACGTTTATCCAAGGCAATAATAATGATGCTCATCTTAACGCGCAAAGGCCTCTATTGCCTCCAAATCCAATTGGATCTGTGCAAAAGCACCCGACTATGAACGCCGTGATGGCTAGTTTGCAACAAAACCAACCTCCCTTACCACAACCTCAACATCAAGGCGGGCAATTGGGAAATAAGGATTGGCGAGAATTGGTAACCCAGGATTTAAGAAATCATCTAGTGTATAAGTTGTAAGTTTAAATTTATTTAAAAAAATGTTTTTAGCTATTATTAAAGATATTTTTTTAAATTATAAAGAGTCCAAGCTATATTTCCAACAAACGATCCAATTGCTTTGTACGATAAGCGGATGAATAATCTTGTAGCTTATGCAAGGAAAGTGGAAGGAGACATGTATCAACTAGCGTCTAACCGAGTAAGAAAATAGCTTATTAGTTTTTGATAATCAAATTGAGTATTGCATTTGGAATTTAACCAATTGTTTTTATTATTATTAGTCTGAGTATTATCATTTACTGGCTGAGAAAATCTACAAAATCCAGAAGGAATTGGAGGAAAAACGAATGAGGCGAAAAGAACAACAGCAGCAACAAAATGTATGTAATCCACCTGGAGCACCTCAACAAGTTCAAGGTTCTCAACCTACTCCACCTACTACATTAAGTGGAGCTGGAGGATTAGATGCTATGAGACCTATTAACTCAACAAGTAATGATTCTCAACTTTAAAATTTATTGTAATATATTATTTATAAAATTTTATTTATTTTTGTTGTAGATCCGTATCCGTCGCCAGGTTCTGTGCTAGGTCTTTCTCAAGGGCCTACTCTGCCTCCACCTACACAGCAATCAGCACAGACTCCTCAAGCTAGGGATATGTATTCCATGCCTAATCGAAGTCCTTTTGGACAATCCCCCAATCAAGTAGCATCTCAAGGTTCGCCAGCTCAACCTCATGGTATGATTCCATCAAATCATTCCATTGGTCATGGTCCACCTAATCAAAACACAGGCTCTCCTTCAAATATGTTGCCGGTAAGTCGTTATTGCTAAAGTTGTACATTATCATATTTAAAAAAAAATTACTCTTTTCAGATGGTTTGTAATAAAGTACCAACAGGGGCTTCACCGTTTAATTCTCCGCTACAAGTACCTCAGAAACAATTCCCGCCAAGACCAGTTCATATGACTGGAGCTCAACCATCGCCACCAATTAGGACGCCTGATTCTATTCAACAACAGGTAAATTATTTGTACCAACGGTTGCGCTTTTCATGTTTAATTTGGGCTATAAGTTTGCTTATGTTTGCTGTGTTTTTTCCTGTTTTAGCTTTTGTGTTCGCCTCAACCTGCTCCCCAACCAAGTCTCAACTCGCCATTATCTATTCAATCTCATTCTCAATCTGCATGTCACACACCGCCAGTTTCATGTCCTCCACCTCACACTCCATTATCTGTTCAGCAAATGCAGCATTCTGTTCCAACGCCGCAGCCTCCGCTTTCTGTCACTCCGATGGACACTTCATCAAACAACCACGACGGATTTGCAGCGAGCAAAGGGGTCTTGTCACATCAAGCTTTAACACCACCTCTTCATTCGGAAAGTTCGCAGAATAGTACACAAATGTCAATGGATCGGACGACTCCTGTTCTTCGCAGCCCATCTCCGCAGAAAGGAAGCGTCGCTCTCAACAGTATTGCGGATGGTGATGGAAATGATAATATTGGAAAGATTGGATCTCCATCACGTCAAAGAGGTGGAAAAGGGTCTAGTATTGGAAAAGTAGAAATTAAACAAGAACCACTGGATTCATTTCAGAGTTTATCGACTGATATTTCTATTAAAGGTAAACATGATGTTTGATAACGTATTTTATAATTATTGGTTATGTAATCGGTTTCAATTATTCAGAGGAACCAACGTCTTTCAAAGAAGAACCTAGTACTCCTTCAACTACTACCACAAGTACTTCAGGTGATCAAGCCAGTGGTTCCTCTACTTCTGCTGCCCTGGATGTAAAAACGGAAACAAGTGCTTCTGCTGTAAAACCTAAGCCAATGAAGAAAAGTACTAACTTAAAACTTATTAACGAAAAACTATGTCTTAAATTTATTATGATTTTTATTATTGCTGCAGTTTTCAAACCAGATGAATTGAGGCAAACTTTAATGCCGACTTTAGAAAAACTTTATCGACAAGATCCGGAATCTTTACCTTTTCGTCAACCCGTCGATCCCCAACTACTGCAAATTCCGGTATTTACAACTATCATTCATAAAATCGAGAAAAATAATTTAAAAATTTTTATTTTTTGCTTTATAGGACTATTTTGATATTGTCAAAAAACCAATGGATCTCTCTACAATTAAACGAAAGTTGGATACGGGGCAGTATCAAGATCCTTGGCAATATGTAGACGATGTTTGGTTGATGTTTGACAATGCTTGGCTATACAACAGAAAGTCATCTCGAGTTTACCGCTATTGTTCAAAGGTAAATTTCAAAGTGGTATTTAATTTTGGGCAAATTTTAATGTTCTTGTTTTTAATAACAGTTGTCTGAGGTTTTTGAGCAAGAGATTGATCCCGTTATGGTGTCATTAGGTTATTGCTGTGGTCGAAAACATGTTTTCAATCCTCAAGTGCTTTGTTGTTATGGCAAGCAATTATGTACTATTCCACGAGATGCAAAATATTTAAGTTTTCAAAATAGGTATTATTAAGCTGTGGTTTTGTAGTAGAAAATGTATTATACTGTATAACTTGTTCCATTTCCGTAGATACACTTTTTGCTTGAAGTGCTTCCAAGAAATTCCTGGCGACTTAGTAACTTTAGGAGATGATCCTACGCAAACACAATCGTAAGCTTAATTGCGCGCTTTTGAAAAATTTAATATTAATTCAAATATAAAATTTGTTAGAACTATTCGTAAAGACCAGTTTGTTGAGATGAAGAATGATTCGTTAGATCTTGAACCGTGAGTTAACTTAAAACTGAAACGAAATCCATTGTTAATATTTTTTTGTAAATTAATGCCAGACTCGTTGAATGTATTGACTGTGGAAGGAAGCTTCACCAAATTTGTGTTCTTCATATGGACAATATATGGCCTGGCGGGTATGTTAAATTTGCAAACTTTGATTTGGTGAAAGAGCATAAACTAATTACTTATTGTTTAGGTATACTTGTGAAAACTGCTTGAAAGCTAAGGGAACAAAGCGAAAGGAAAACAAATTTTCAGCAAAACGTACGTTGAACTATCACTAAATTTTTAAATAGTTGAGTTATTTGTAACATTATTTTGATATTTGTAAATGAAGGACTTCCTACATCAAAGTTGGGGAATTTTATTGAAAATCGAGTTAACAATTACTTGAAAAAGCGAGAGGTTGCCGCTGGGGAAGTGGCGATTAGAGTCGTATCCTCATCTGACAAAATTGTTGAAGTAAAACCGGGGATGAAAAATAAGTACGTTTTGCTTAGTTTTAAGTTATACATTTTTCTCATTATTTAAAAAAATATATTTTAGGTTTGTGGACCAAGGTGAAATGTGTGAAACGTTTCCCTATCGCGCAAAAGCTTTATTTGCTTTTGAAGATATGGATGGCATTGATGTATGCTTTTTTGGTATGCACGTTCAAGAATATGGATCAGAGTGCCCGCTACCTAATACAAGGTGCGTTAAATTTTTATAGTGTGCTATGAGAATAACTGTTTGATATTAATAATGTATTGTTATTTTAGGAGAGTTTACATTGCCTATCTAGACTCTGTACACTTTTTCCGACCAAAGCAATATAGAACGGCTGTGTATCATGAGATTCTACTTGGATATTTAGAATATGTTAAACAGATGGGGTATACAATTATTTATTTGTTAGTTTTGCCGTTGAAATTTACTGATAAAGTCATATTACTTTTTAAGATATGCAATGGCTCATATTTGGGCTTGTCCTCCTAGTGAAGGGGATGATTACATCTTTCACTGCCATCCCCCTGAGCAAAGAATTCCTAAGCCAAAACGTTTACAAGAATGGTACAAAAAGATGCTTGATAAGGGCATTATCGAACGCATTGTGATAGATTACAAAGACATTTTAAAACAAGCGATGGAAGATAAATTAGCTAGCGCTGCTGAGTTACCTTATTTTGAAGGAGATTTTTGGCCTAATGTATTAGAAGAAAGTATAAAAGAATTGGACCAAGAGGAAGAAGAAAAACGAAAACAAGCCGAAATTACAGCAGCTGCAGCGGCTGCTGCCGCTTCTGGTTCTACAGATGGCGAAAACGAAGTAATTGAGGTAAATTCCAAAACGTTGCTTTTATTCAATTTTTATCCAGATTTTAAGAAATCATTTTAATATTTAGCAAGGGAAGAAGAAAGGTCAAAAGAAAGCCAAGAAATCCAACAAAAATAAGAATAATCAAAGGAAAAACAACAAGAAGACTAACGCTCCGCAGGTTGGAAATGATCTTTCTGCAAAGATTTATTCGACTATGGAAAAACACAAGGAGGTGTTTTTTGTGATAAGACTTCATTCTGCGCAAGCGGTTATGAGTTTGCCAGCAGTGGTAGAACAGGATGGAAATATGCCATGTGATTTAATGGACGGCAGAGACGCGTTTCTTACTATGGCGAGAGAAAAACATTATGAATTTTCTTCTTTGCGGAGAACTAAATTTTCATCAATGGCTATGTTATATGAATTACATAATCAAGGCCCTGATCGTTTTGTATATACTTGCAATAATTGCAAAGCTAACATTGAGACGCGGTACCACTGCACAGTTTGTGATGTAAGAATATTTATTTCTATTTTTTTTTTATTGATTATTGATTGATTTATTTTAAAAATAGGATTATGATCTCTGCTTGGAGTGCTATGGGAAACTTTCCCATCCTCACGAAATGAAGAAACTGGAATATGATCTTGACGACGATCCGTCCTCATCAGACCAAAAACAAACAAATCCTCAAGAATCGAGGAGATTGTCTATCAAACGATGTATTCAATCGTTGGTTCACGCTTGCCAATGTCGAGATGCTAATTGCAGGATTGCCAGCTGTTTGAAGATGAAGCGTGTTGTACAACACGCTAATTCTTGTAAGAGAAAAACTAACGGTGGTTGTCCAATTTGTAAACAACTTATAGCTTTGTGCTGTTATCACGCCAAGCATTGCGAGGTTAGTAATGTATAATAATTTAGAATACTGTACTGTATTTAATATTTAAATTATTTGATGATAAAATATTTTAAAAATTCTAAACTCATTTTTTTTTTCTTTAAGGAGGTGAAATGTCCAGTTCCGTTTTGTGTTAGTATTAAACACAAATTGAAGCAACAGCAGATTCAAGCCAGAGTTCAACAGCAGCAAATGCTTAAGAGACGTATTTCTAGTATGCAGAATAGTGTGGGTAACGCGGCTGCGAGTAGACCTGGAGCTGTAACCGCAGCTGCACCGAATCCGTTTCCTGCTGCAGCGACTCAGTCCGCTCCTTCTCCTCAATTACAATCTCCTCAAATGCAGACTTCGCCGCATCTTAATCAACCTTTCCCACCGTCGCACACGCCAAGTCATATGTCTCCAAATCCCCATATGGGCGGAAGCGGATGTCCTCAACCTGGTATAGGCATGAAACCTGCGAGTGTAGCACCACCACCTGAAGGAGCAATCAACGCAGTGAAGCAGGTACAAGCTACTGTTGCTCGACTTCAAAGGCCTCAAATGGTTGAAACCTCAGCTTCTAACGTTGGTTATGGTAAAGGTAATGCAATGGTCTCAACGGCGAATATGTCTCAAGCTCCTGTACATCCTAACATGCACAAACCACCGATGGGAGGTTCTCCGATGCAAGCGATGCCAACGCGGATGATGAACAACAATATGATGGGTGGTGGAGGAGGAGGAGGGGGCGGAGCAGGTGGACAATGGGATGGTAGATACATGAATATGGTTCAACAGCAGAATCAACAGCAGGCGTCACCAATTGCTCCTGGCGGTATGACCGGTCTTCAGCAACAGATGCAACAACAGCAGCAACAGCAGATGAGACCAAATATGAATCAGATGATGCAGCAGCAACAACAACAGCAGCAGCAACAACAACAAGGTCAACCACCTCCTCCACAGCAGCAGCAACAACAACAGCAGCAGTCGATGATGATGGGTAATTTAGGGTTAGGCCAAGGCGGGCAAATCCCTTCGCAACCGCCGAACCAGCAATCACAACCTGGTCTTCCGATTCAAGGAATGCAAGGGGGACCAAGGCCAAATCAAATTCCTCAGGCTTTGCAGCAATTACTACAAACTCTAAAATCTCCTTCTTCTGCTCAACAACAACAACAGGTTTTGGCCATTCTAAAATCCAATCCACAACTTATGTCAGCATTCATAAAACAGAGAACTGCGGCGAATCAGATGATGCAACAGCAACAAGGACAACAGCCTCAGCAACAACAACAACAGCAGCAGCAGCAAGGACCACCTCAAGGAATGAGTGGAGGTCACTTGGGAATTGCTAACGTTATGGGTGGAGGTAACAATGGTGGACCAGCGCCTCAGATGCCTCAACAGCAATCTACACCTCAACAAATGAGTCAACAACAGTGGCTAAAACACCAGCAATTTTTAGCCATGAGGCAACAGCAACAACAACAGCAGCAGCAACAGCAACAATCTGTTGGTCATTTTCAGCAGCCGCAAACGCCTCATTATGGTATTAGACCAAGACAACCGTCATTCCAAGGATCTCATCAAAATTTTCAGCAACAGGGAGAACCTCTCCCTAACGTAGCGCAATATCAACAGTTTCAATCGCAGCATCAACTGTTAGCTCAGCAACAGGCAGTTGCGGCACAACAACAGTTAGCTTCGTCATCTCCAAGTCATCGAACTCCACCACCACCCATCAGTCCTCATCCTCATCAAATGTTAGGTGGTCATTCAGGCGGGCCACCGCCATCCCCTTGTCCTCCGGGATCACAAACTCAACAGCAGCTGATGCAACAGGTGAGGTCATCCCCTACGCCTCCCATCTCCCAACCCCCTCATCCACCTCCCACTCAGGGTGGTGCTGGTACCACTCTCGCGCAAATGGTGAGATCTCCTCAACCAATTCTATCACCAAGGACGCAACACACTCCCACACCTTCCCCGAGGAACCATCAACCCGTTCCATCGCCCTTACATCATCAACAAATTCATTCGCCTCATCCGGTTGTCGGTCATTCAGTGAATGCGGGTGGTGTCGGCGGGCAGGGAACGGTCACAGGCGGCGCTAACAGCGGTGGCGGGGTTTTACAACAAGATCAACAAGCTGCTGAACTAATGTTAGCGCCGCAAGGACCTCCTCCTCCTCAAATTTCGTTAGCTCATTCGTCGACCGTTGCCGCTACTACTACTACTTCTTCTTCTCATTCCTCACTCGATCACTCCGACGGTGGTGGTGCTGGGGGACCACAAGCCTCGGGGGCTTCATCGTCATCCGGTGTGAACTCGGTGTCATTATCGTCAAGGGACGAAGTTGTGAGCGAAGTGAGTACACCACTCACTCCACAACAGGACCCTTTAGCGAAATATGTCGAAAACTTGTGACGGTGAGCATGAGGAGGAGTCGAAGCGTCCAACGTCTCTTCCTCATTTTTACCTTAATTATCATTTTCATCCGCATCATCTTTTCCTGTATTAAATAATATTCATCACGTCATTATCATCATTGTGAAGACATTTTCAAGTGAGGTGTTTTTTTTTCTTTCTTAATTATGAAAAGAATTTAAGATTGTGATTCAATAACAGACGTTTTTACGCTGAAATGCCGCTGCTACTTTTCAACATTAACGAATTCATGTACTATTGTTTATACTCTTTACACAAGTGAACTTTGCTGCATTGTTATATAAATATATATATTATTATTATATATAAATGATGGGGAAAAAACGCAGTTGGGATAGAGAAAATGAAATTTTTTTTGAAAGAATGGTTAATAATTATTCAATCGTGTGTGTATTTTTTTTATTATAATTTTGCAGAAAAAACTAAAAGAAAATTCAGTTAAAATGTCCTGGTCTATTAATTTATTGGGGTTTGACATACCCAATAATCAGCATTGTTTCTCATTGTGGATATTCCCTCTCTCTTTCGCCATCAAAATTTACCGACGTGATTGCGGGATGGTGGGCACTCTTCCTAATTTATATTTCAGCCCAGCATCTTCAGAATAGGGTGTAAGTTATGTATAAATCTAAAGAAGAAGCGAATTCTGAATTTGGAATGTTACGCACATACAGAAGTGGTAATGAAATAAATATTGATGGGGGAAGGGAGAGAGATGTGAAATAGGGGGGAATCGTGAAAATAGAAACTGGGGGATGTTTGATATTGGAAAAAAAATTGTACATTTTGTGTCTTCTTTGTGTCGTTTATCCATTTCTTTCATTCCCTGAAAAAAAAAAAAGATATTTTCCACCACTACGTGCTAAAAACGAAAGAACAAAATAATTAAACTGGTTCGTCCATCCAATGATTAATGAAATTAAAATTTAGAATTTTTTAACGTGTTAGAAGGGTGGAGAATATTTTTTTTCTGTACAGTGTATCAACGATTTTCCCCCATCCGTTTCATAATTCTATCTTTTAGATTCTTTTTTTTTTCCTTTTCGTTTCTCTTCGTCCCTACTATTGTAAAAGACAATAACTTATCACCAACACAAATGTGACCATTGTTTTCGTTGTTTTTTTCTCCCTCTTTTCATTTTTTTTTTTTTTTGTTAAAATAATTATGTCATCGTCGTGATATGTCACATTGAATTTTTTAAGATTATAAATACTTTTAAAGAAGATGGGAACGTTATTTGAAAACTTATTTATTACGTTTAAGGGATCGACATTTTCGTTAATCAGTATGTTATATAACTTAATATTATCGTCCAAAAACGACTGAATGAATTACATATAAATATGATTTTATCACTCTTTTAAAACTAAAAGTTTAATGCGTTTATTTTGTCTCAACTATTACAACTTATCGACTATACAGGGTGGCGCAAAAAAAGTTAGACCCCCTCTTGAAAACTTGTAATATAAGTTAATCAAATTAATAATTATGTTGTTTGGCGAATTTAAAATTGTAAAATCTTCCCAGGTAAAATTTTCTTTACTAACTCAACCTTAGACGTCACTATTTCATTAACTTCCTATCGCGGTCTTTATAATTATTATAATTATTTTTAAAAGCTTTTATATTTTTTTATAATGACAAAAATAACAGAGGGATCAATTTTTTTTTGCGCCACCCTGTAATTTAAGCTTTATTAAAAAAAAAAAAAAGAAAATCACCTGAGCTTCGCATAGGAAATTCTACAAAAGAACAAAAAATTAATGGAGTTTTCAAAATACCGGTTATATAAAATGACTAAAATTGTTCAATATTAATAATTACAGCATTACATTTTATTTTGTACCGGAAGTTGCGTTTAGTTTATTAGACCATGTGGTTGCAGCAGACGATTTTCTAGAACGGTTTTGGTCAAGTTTGTTTCAAGTTCAAAAATATAATTTTGTGCAGATTTTAATAAAATAATATAAAATGATTCGTCTTCAACCTCGAGAAAATCAAGCAGATCCATTAGATGAAGCCAAAAAAGCCCGAGATGCGACTATAAGCACCGTTACTTCTTTTTTAATCCTAGTAGCATTAATTAAAGCCAGTAAGTATTTTAAGCCTAACCATGCAATTTCACCATAAATATTCTGCAAATATACAAAATGCTTTCATTTATTATACTTACTGTTTATATATATTTTTTTAATGTTTAGTTCCCTACGGAATTCAACAGTTTATGTAGTTTTAAACCAAAGTAAATAATTAACAAATGCTTTACATGTAATGTCTACAAACATGGTCCTTTCATTTGTTTCAACAGGATATTTTAATAAGTACAACTATTTTCTAATTTATAAGGTAGTATTTTTTTTTTATTATTTATTGAATTTTATAAATAATTATTAATTGTTGAATTTCAGTCAGAAATATTACCTAGGGTTGTGCATGCGAGACAAAATTGTACAATAATTATGAAAGTTTAGGTAGAACCCGATAAGTGCGATAGATTTTAATATGAATTTTATCATAAATAATGCAGCTTTAAGTTACAGTATATATATATTTTTTTAAATGTGCACGCATGAATGGTCCTAAGAAGAGGGTCCCACCGGTTGTTCAGTAGCTATGGTTTTTTACAAAATGTTTCAGGATTGGTCGCGTGACGTTTATTTTAGAGATTATCGGAACGGTATAAATATACCAGACATGGAAAAACATTTTCATAAAA
Organism: Polydesmus complanatus; assembly: GCA_034692225.1. NCBI lineage: Eukaryota > Metazoa > Arthropoda > Diplopoda > Polydesmida > Polydesmidae > Polydesmus > Polydesmus complanatus. Next base: position 13,881 of record JAQGAZ010001169.1, on the reverse strand, counting down.
ATATAAAACGATGGCTCTTTATTTTATAATAATATTTTTTGAGTATGTGCTGTTTATAATGGCACTCGCAAGTGATTGCCAGATAGAGAACTTTTATCGAAGTAAAGTTGTAGCTTCGAAACTAAAAAATCCTACCGCGCTTTTATTTTCTGGAAAATTTGGCCCGAGCGGCTTTTTAGTCTCCGAACAAGTTGGAGTAATTTGGCATTTTAATGATATAATTTCTAGAAAAGTTTCCTTGAATTTAACTAGTCGCGTTGTTACCAGCGCGAAAGAAATGGATGAACGAGGATTACTGGGAATGGCATTGGATCCCAAATTTGATTTAAACGGCTATATTTACGTATTTTACAGTGGAAGAAATTCGCGAGCCGGATTTGATCACGACGGAATAATAGCTAGATTTTCTAGTTTGCAGCATAATTCTTTTCAAAAGGTTTTAATCTTTTTTTTTTTTCTTTTTCGTTTTTTATAAGTGATTTATCAGTTTTCATGTACGGTTTGCATGACGATTTGGTCAGTGAAGCGAATTTTTTTTTTATCAAAGATTAAGTTTCCGAACCTATAAAATGAATAACGGTGGTAAATACGAAACCATAGCAACCTTAAGTCCTCGAGTAAAGTAGGGTGTTGTATTAAAATTTGCTTTATTAACTGCTTATTTTATCATAAACGTTACAAAATGCTTTACGAATACAGTAAGTAGCCTACTGTAGTTTGTAAAAAAATATTTACCGAGTTTTAAAAATTTTATTTTTACTTCCACTTTTTGCGTAATTTTGTTGATTTTGAATAATAAAAAGTTAAATTAGTTTTGACAAGACTATTTTTTTCTATTGCAGTTTGATCCATCTTCTGAAATTGAAATATTGCGCATCCCCCAACCAGGCCCTAGGCAGAATGGAGGACAACTATTTTTTGGCCCACTTGATGGCTTATTATACGTTTCAACTGGAGATGGAGGCATTCAAAACGGCAGCCGTTTTGATAAGTAAGCGAAATTTGGAACTTCCTTCTAAAATATTCCTTTTTTTAACGGCTTATTTATCTCAATAGGCAATCATTGTTGGGAAAAATTCTTCGTCTAAATCTAACGAACGGCGTTTCCATTCCATCGGATAATCCGTTTGTGGGCTACGCTTCCGCTAGATCTGAAATTTTTGCCTTCGGTTTTCGCAATCCGTGGCGCTGTTCCGTCGATATTAAGTGGATTATCTGCGGGGATGTCGGAGAACCCAGTCGTAATCAAGAAGACATTGACGTGATTGTAAAAGGTGGAAAATATGGCTGGCTCGATCAAATTAACCCTCCTTGTAATTCGTTAGAACTTTGCAGTCAAATGAGTAATATTCTAAATTACGGTACGAAAGTTATATCGTTAACATGATTAATTTTATTGATAGCTCTTCCGAAAGACTACCATCTACCTATTCACTCCTACTCTCATGAACAAGGTCAAGCTGTGGTGGGTGGCATCGTTTATAAAGGAACGAAGTTTCCTCGTTTGAATGACCACTATATTTACGCAGATTACGTGCATGGGTACATCCAATATTGTTATTTACATGTTTATTTACTTACTAATCGCTTTATTTTTTAAAAAAAATAATTTTTTTTTTCTTCTTAGCTCGTTTCACACTTTACAATTGAACTCCAAAAATGAATGGATGGAATCTAATAATCTCTGCATCGAATTTTCTTCTGAAAAATTTGGAGCATCTGCAGGGGAAATGCACGTGAGCGGTCTTTTCGAAAATCCAAATGGTATTATTTATTCTCGTACGTATGCGCTTTCAGAATTATTATATTTACGATTGATATTTAGGCGAAATATATATTTTGGTGAATTTTGGAAATGTAAATAGCCATGAAACTGGGTTTATTTACGAATTGACATCCACAGTTAAATCAGGAACCATTAATTGTAAGTAATTATTTTTAATTATTATTATTATTTTTATTATTTTAATCGATTTTTAAATTAATCAATTTTAAATAGCCCACAGTTTTGATCAACTTTTACCATTAATATTGTTGTATTTAATTATTTTTAATTATTTTGTCTGAACTATGAATTTTATCATCAATATCGATTTATTGAATTAATGATTACGGTATATTCTTTTATTTATAAACAGTAGTTGTTAGAAATACTTTTCAAAATTATAACGTTATTATAATTATTTAAATACCAAATAAACAAATGAAAGGACTCTTAAATATAAATTTTCGTTAATTTTAGTTATTTTATTTAAAGTGTTAAAAATATTTTTTCTTTCACTGTAAAGTCTAGAATAGTTATACAGTATTATATTATTCAAATTAAATATAATTATTTGAAGACGAAAAAAATGTGGTTTAAGAATTAGCAAAATTATTGTCTTTTTGGTCTATATCCAAATAATCGTGAAAAAAATGTAGGTAATTTATTTTTTATTTATTGCAACTCAAAAGTCTTAACGAGGCTGCTCTGAATAGTTGTACTACCGGCATTTGTTACAATATTATTTTATGACACGTTAAATTTACCGTTCTTCAGTATCCTTGGTTTTAAGAATGGTTTTTGACGTGTTTTTGCTGTGCTTGGGATTTTCAAAACGATAATCGAAGTTGTCTCGAAAATACTTCCGATAGTATTCGTACGTAATTTTAGAGTTGGAATATTGCAGGCAAAAGCATTTGTGCATTTTCTTCACCGAAAGTCCGCTATCGAGATAGGTATGAATTTTTTTGCCAACGCGAACGGCTTTAGTGGGAAAAGTGCGAATGTGTTGATCAATGTTTTCTATGACATCGGGCGGAATAGTATTGCCTCGATTTTGATGTCTTCCTCGCCTGTCCACCGGCGGTTCCTTACTTAACAGCAAACGCGTCAAGCGAGCCACGGAGTTCTTTTTCAACGCGAACAAACTAAGAAACGCTTTTTTGCAAACTTTGACCCTTTCGTTACCGCATAGGGCGAAATAGTGAAAATTTGAAGTTCTAGCTCGCGGATTTTCTCCATTTCTCGGTCTTCTCCTCATTACTTTAGCAACTTCAATCAATCCCATTAAAAAAGTATCTTGCTCGTTTTTCGGTCGTCCACTGTACAAGGTTCGAAGTAGAGAATCTCTGTCCTCTTGAATAAATATATCCATGCATTTGGATGAACAGCTGTATTAATAATATTCAAGATAATTGATATTCAGCAAAATTAATATATGATATTATACAATCGGCCTACCCACAATCAGGTCCCGTCGTTTTTGCAGGAATAACTTTTCCCCTCTCGCTTACGTATTCTAATCCATTTCGACGTGCTATTTTTTTTCGTTCTCGTTCATACATTTCGGGATTGCGTACCCCCTTTTTTCTCTTCTTTGAAGTCATTTCACCCGCATTCTTGCTTGCAGGAAACATTTTCTCAGCCCTCTAAATCTACTTTAAAAAAAAAATGTTAAATGCATACTCGGAGTAATATTTAACATCCCAAAATTAAAAATGTTAATAAACTTACCCTGTTGACATTACCAAAAACGTACGTGGTGGGTTATAAGACACAGAAAACGAGAGCACCTTTATAACATTTTAATAAAATAACTAAAACCCCAGTACCACAGCAGCTGACCTTAAAGTTTAAATCTTTAATTTTAAATTAAAAAAAAAACGATTGAATTTTATGATTAATCGACGTAAACCTGCAATAATTATTTTCTCTATTAACTTTAAGGTGGCTCAAAAGTTGAGCATTATTTTCATTTAAAATAAAACTTAATTCGTTCGAGCTCTCTTGGGCCACCATAATTGTTTTTTAAAACGAACGCTAGGGGCGCCGCGTGCAGGTCAATAACTTCCCAGTGATTTGGCCTTGAGGTTTTTACCGTATTTCCCCAAGTACAGGATGATGATGAAACCGTAAAGCGGGAACCTGAATGCTGATTGTGATAAAGGGCCGCTCATGTCTCTGCATTTACCGTAAGATATTCAGAAAAAACAAAGATGGACAAGAGTGATCGTCAAAGGATAGTGGACAACGCGTCCCAACTCATGAGTGCGGTAAAGTTTGAAGATTTGCTTCCAAAGTTGAAAGAATCTGGTATCTTCCATAATGAAATGTTGTCGGATATCGAGGTGAAGTACATGTACTGTATTATTGTATTAACATGTATGACAGTATGAGTCATATGACTCAAGATTAAGAAGTTGAATGTAAAATTTAACTTTATTTGTTTGTATTTTTCTACGAACAGTTGAGTGGTTCTACAAATGAAGAACGATTAGATACGTTATTTAAATTTTTACCTAAACGTGGACCCCAAGCATTTCACAAATTTATCACTTGTTTGAATCTCTCAGGCCACTGTGATGCCGCTAATTTATTAAGCGATGCAGGTAATAATAATTATTGTATTTTTATTTAAAATCAAGGAGAAGGGAGAAATAATTCCTTTCTCCGTGTTTAAATTATGCGGGTTTATTAAATTTGCATGCCCACGCTAAATGTCAGCTGGTTATTGACTTATTCAAATTTTCAGATGTGTGGGACGGAAGAGTACGACAGTCGTCGACTATCTATTTCGGTAACGGGGTGAGTATTAAGATAACCTTATCTTTTATGTTTATATAATATTGTTACTTAATCTCGATTATTTTTAGAACGATGACGTATATTTGATGAAAGCACAACCTAGAGGAATCGCGCTTATTTTAAGTTATGAAGATTTTGATGAAATTTATCCTAAAAGATACGGTGGAGAAATTGATGTTGAAGAATTACATCAACTATTTTTAGAATTAGGATTTGTTGTAGAAGTACATAATAATTTAAACAGCGAGGTATTATTACGCAATATTATTTTTTTTTATGGTTTTACTAATTTTAAGCGATTTTTTTTCTTAGGATACAAAAAAAACCATATTAGCCTTTACTAAAGATGAAAGACACATATCGGCTAATGCTAGCATTGTATGTTGTCTTAGCCACGGAACCGCCAATGGATTTTATTGCTCAGATGGCGAATTAATTTGCACAGAATGGATGCTCACTCAATTTAATAATACAAACTGCACAAATTTACATTTAAAACCGAAGATATTTTTTTTACAACATTGCCGTGGAGGTAAAGATAAGATTTTTTTTAAAAGAAAATCAGTATAATTTTTGGTACATTATTGTTTATTTTTTTTTTTATAAAGAGGAAATAGATCACGCTATTGAAACTGACGGAGTTTGGTACACAGATTCAATTGGAGAGAAACCAGCAACATTTTTTCCGAGGGTCGAAGAAAAGCCATCACTTGCTACTTGGTCAGACATGAAAATTTGTTACAGCACCAGTAAAAGTACTGTTTTATAATCATTAAACGTGCGTATTATTAAAAAGAAATTTTATTTTTTATTAGAAAAACTATCGTTTCGAAGCAAAGAAAGTGGAACATTTTTTATTAGAGTCATCGTGGAAGTGTTTCGAAGGAGGGCTCATAACACGCATTTAGACGACATGCTGAAAGAGGTTACGGCAAACATGTTAAAGAGCGAAATCCAAGGCTGCAAACAGTCAACAGAACTGATTGAAAGAGGATGGCAGAGAAATCTCTTTTTTAATCCAGGATTGTGAGTTAGAGATCTCAGAACACTTACCGTATAATATAGTCACGGTGCATTATACAACGTACATCTTGTTACAAAATGTATTACCTAAGTGCTTTCCCAATTTCACTTTTTATTTTTTAAAAAATGATTTGGAAATCTCGTAGTTGTTGCCATTTGATTATATAATACAATCGATATTTTTTTCAAAGTTTTAATCTCAAATTACAACAGAATGTATTTATTACGCAATTGATGAACTTCCTGGTTACTTAACATTCATTTTAAAGTGCCATTTATTTTTAAATAAATCAACCTATTAGATTAACTTATGTATTAATGTTAATTTTTTTTAAATATGTACTGTATTTTGTTTTTTGAAAAACGTATTTACCGGTGCATCATTTTATTTTTTACTGTTTGTTTTATATAATTATGACAGAGCTACTATAGTACCAAAATTCAAATAGAATTTTCCTCCTAGATTACAGTACAGTTATGCAATTAAATATGCTAATATTAATTAATTAAATATGGTTTTTATTTTATCACGCAAACGCTAGAACATATAGTTTCTGTTGAATCTGATTTTCTGAATAAATTAAACAAAATAATAATAATAATTTTTGAACGCGTTGAGATTTAAAATTTCCCTCCAAGATTTATTAAATCATCTTTAGAAAGATTTATAAACGTTTGCAATCCGCGCTTGTTTCGGCGTCAAATTAAAGGTTGCTTTATGTTTTTGGAAGAAGTTTTGAAAACCAGATTTTAAAGATAGACCAAGGACAAGATAGCTTACGTAAGTAAACCATTTCGCTACTGTATAACAATTATTTAAGATTACGATATTATTAATTAAATGCCGATACAGTCATACATGTAATGCCATAAGATCGTCCATTTGCCCGCCATTATTTTGATGGGTCGTATGACTACAATAGCTTACATGAAAATTGCGAAATTAAATTTAAGATGGGAAATACATTACAGTATATAATTATATCATTCATGATAGATTAAGAAAAGTGTTCATAAAAGTAATGATAAAAGTAATAAAATCAAATAAGTTATAGATAGCGATGACTTCGGCACGTAATAACCTACCTGTAGAGCAGTGGTGGGCGCCGCTCGTAAGTTTTTTTTTACTGTACTTTTTACTTACGGGTATTTATTTTCAACCGCCAGGCAGTTCTTGCGAACAATAATTGGCTTGCGGATAGCATAGTTTTCATGCAACTTAAATTGCCATTATGGTTTCGACAATTTCAGTCATAATTATAACGGTACGGTACGTAAAATTTGATTGAATATTATAAAGTATTTACAAAACGGCGAGTTTTTTTATGCTGGTTGTAGGACAGTATGACGTTGTTATTGGATTTTGTAAGCCCATTAATAATTGTACATTTTTCTAGTGGATGGTGGAACTGAGCTTGATAGAGTGGTGTATTATCTAATGGTTGTCGTTGTGGTTTACATGTACAGTACTGTACGCAACTACTGTACTGTCAGTAGCCTATATATATACCGTAGGCCTACCCGCCCTGTAAAACTGAGTTGAAATGAGTGAGGATGGAACAGCAAAATTGAAATCGGAATCTCAATTAGTGCGAAGGAATGACAGTAGTCTGTGTACATCAAATTGAGTTTCGTTAGTTAAATTTTCATTTTTTTTTTTTAGAATGTAGTCTACAACATTGTAGTCATTTCATTCAGAGTTTATTTATTACGGTACCTAAAACGTGTTGGAAATAAATCGTTGCTTTATCAACTTAATTTTATCATTTCTATCATTATGATACAGTAGGCTGCTGCAGTATAATATTATAATGCAAGGTAACCGTAGATGTGAAAAAGTGCCGGTTGCCGCCATAAAAAATTAATTAGAGTAAGTTTTGTTAAAATAACTCTTAGAAGAATCGCGAGTCATTATTTGCGTAAGATTTTTTTTATTTATGTTTAATTTAATAATTATTATTTTATATACATCATCTGTACATTTTTCATTCATTCATTCCATTTTTTTTTTTTTTTTACAAAAATTTTTACAAATTTAAAACTTTTTTTAAATTAAAAAAAACTACGTAGCGAAACGACGAACATTATATTAAACCTAAGAGTTGGAAATAATGTTAAGGATTTATAATTTAACTTAATAACCTCCGTATCCACCTCCGTGACCATAACCTAATTTAGGCAATGGATTTCAATTAGCAATTTATGAGATCGTGACAATCGTATTTTACTATTTTATATTATTTACCTCCGTGACCGCCATAACCTCCATGACCACCATAACCTCCGTGACCACCGTAGCCACCATGTCCACCGCCATATCCTCCGTGACCATAACCTAAAGATATTCGTAATTTTATAAGCCAAATGTCAGACTAGCTAAATAATATTATATTTAAATCAGCGAACCTCCGTGACCGCCGTAACCTCCGTGTCCACCATAACCTGCAAAAATGTATTGTTTTGTTATTATTATTATTATTTTTTTTTTTTTGAATTTCTAATGAAACTGAATAAGATTTTTTAAAAAAAATGTTGGTTTAATGGAAACTTAATGCGTTCTAATAGATTTTTTTTTAAAGATATTTGAGTAGATAAGTCTTGCTGAGGATAGAAAAATAAATTTAAAAAATTTTGAATTTGGTTGCTTGTTTGTAAGTACATGCATTTTTAATTGACCCAATGATATTTGTCGCCAATAAACTACAGTATTTGATAATTATTATCTCTTCAATTGAATTTGAACTGAGATCTAATGAATTTATATTAATAAAATCATCATTGGATTTGCTTCGCTTTGGCGCTTTATAAAAATGTTTAACTAACCACCTCCGTGTCCTCCGTAACCCCCATAACCTCCGTGTCCTCCGTAGCCACCTCCATGTCCTCCGTAGCCACCCCCGTGTCCTCCGTAACCACCTCCGTGTCCTCCGTAGCCACCTCCGTGTCCGCCATAGCCACCCCCGTGTCCTCCATAGCCACCCCCGTGACCCCCATAACCTCCGTAGCCGCCGCCTCCATGTCCTCCGTAACCCCCATAACCTCCGTGACCGTATCCGGGTTTGGCTAATGGTTCGGCATTAGCGACGTACACAGCCATAACGGCCAACAATAAACACTGAAAATGTTACGGTACAATTGGATTAGCAATAGTAACATTTTTTTTTTTTTGCATAATAATTTTTATGAAATGCAAAATTTCGAAAGTTAATAAATTTTAGAATACTGTACCATGAATTTGGCGACCATTGTAGTAATTGAAATAACTCGGCTATTCCTTGAGAGATTAGATGTTGATGTATTGGTTTGCAAAAGCGAAGTGATTTAGGTACTGTTCAAAATCCTTTATATATACCCAAATTTTAACTTAAAAAGTTATAAGTTTTTTTTTTTTTTTGCTACATTTGCCTTTCTCCTCCTCCCCCTTTCAATTTCCTCCAAGCAAAAAAAAAAAATGTAAACGTAACAATTAGATTAGAAATTCGGTTTTTTAATTGGGGAAAGGCGTCGCAACATTTTTATTGGATATAAGAATAGTACTCATAATGGATTATGGGAAGACATCTCTATTGTCCGTTACTCTTTTTCGTCATATACAGCACTCTCGGATGGATTTTATTTTCTTTCGTTTTTTTTTTTTTTTTTTGTATTAAAATGAGAAGGTGACACACCCAAGAAAATATAAAAACATTCGTGAGCATTTCGCATGATGAGAATTCATAGAATTTCAAAAAATAATATTTTTTCTCAAACCAACTTTTTCCGTAATTATGCTGTATTTTGATTCTCCTCCCTCTAATTGTCCCCTTTTTTATCACCTTCAAATGATATTTTTGATTTTTTTTAAAAAAAAAAATTGCTGTTTATGATTAAGCATTAATTTTAATGATTAGCGTTGCAGAAAATTTCGATACGATTTTTTATTTCTTTTTTCAAAAAAAAAAAAAAAATGACGTTGTCTGAAGAGTAATTGGACGTCGGAAGATTAAATTGTCGTGGTTTTATGTCGAAATTTCACTTGTCGGATTGTATTGAATCGTAATTAGCATTAATTAGTCCGTGAAAATGATAAAAAAAAGTTTATCTGATCTCTGTACAAAAGTATTAATTGAATTTATTGAGTTTTAAAATCATAGAATTTGTAGAATAATTTGAGGTTTGAAAAAAAAATCCCCCGAAGAAACAGGTACTGTAGTATATCTGTTACCAGGGTGTGTAAGGAAGTGGAAGAAAATTGCCAGGCAATTTATTAACATTTAATCGTTAAGACATGTAGGCTTTTGTTTTTTTATCTCTGCGTTTAATAGGAAACAGTGTTTATGAGAATTGCACATTTTAATGTTATAATTACCGGCGCCACAACAATGTTTATTGTTCTAAAAATGTTATGTAAATTTATTTGCAGATTACATTTTTTTTCCCTCTTCATTTTTATTTGGATAACTCGTAAACGGTATTACGTTTTTTGAAGTAATTTCTAACCAAAGAAAATATTAGTGCGAATGTTTTATTTATACATTCTGTTTTGCATTTATTAATTTTTTATGGCAGACGTGTTAATTTAAAAAAAAAATACCGGTATAGTTGTTTTAAAAAACGGAAATGAGCGTAACTGGGTGCACGATCAGCCAGGATAGTGAGCAAAAGCGAAGCCGACCACAATTTATTTTAAAAAAAAAAATTGAGATGGGAAAAAAGTAATTTTTTTAGTCAAATTAGTCACTCACTATTCATTTAAAAGGTTTTTCCAAAATGAAAATAATTCAGTTGCAGTAGAATTTGTTTATAACGTTCTCGGATATAACTTTATATTTCGGTTTTCATGTTAGGTTTTAAATATCTTAATCTCGGCTATACAGTAGTGTCAAAAAGTTTTTGCAATATTGGACCAAATTTTACGAGTTATTTTTTTTTTATCTAAAAAAACGTGAAACATTTTTCTGAAAATCGGTAAAATATAATGTCAGATTAATGTGCAAAGTAATGCTTAATATAAAATGTAGTATAAATTGCATATTGCACAGTATTGGAATAAAGGAGTATCATAGTATGTTAATAGCCGTAGCAGTGAGACAATTCGTAATGTAGGAATTTGACGGCTTTTGCAAGCCCAGCAATAGCTCTCAAAATTAATCTTGTACAGACTTTAGGTTTTTCCGATTTAACGAAACTCGAATATAACGCCATAAAATGATGGGCCCTTTTGATATCGTTATAACAGAGTTCTATTGTGTTTTGGTTTTAATAGTACCTTAATACCGTATTACAGGGTACTTTAATACCGGTACCGGTAGTTTACATTTTATTTAAAAATAACAATTTCTTTTTCTATAAGCTCAAAATTATTTGAAATGTTTTCCATTTTTACAATACATTATCCGGGTAATAATAAATTTGCTATTATTGCAATAATAATAATTCTGTGATGTTAATTTAATTCAAAATTGCAACTTGGAATTATATTAATACAGTATTATTTTTAAAAATCCTAAACTACACTTTTATTTAATTTTTCTTCCACAAACTTTTAGTTTTGCACATAAAATCAACTAAGCATTTTACAATTTACTGATTATGTGCCGCAGTGAATCGAATTTATTTTAAATGTGTCACAAATTGTTTATTCATATTGTTCGAAAAGTATAAAATGACTTGTTCGTGATATCGTACAACTTACTATAATTATTCTTAATTAAAAACCAATGGTTTTATTGGTTTTTTTTAAAAAATTGGCAAATACCAGTTAAAGATTACACTATAGTTTTATTTAATTTTTTTTTTCAATTTAAATAAAAATTTTCCTAAAAATATTTTGATTACCGGTACCGTAAATTTTTCTGAAATGCTAGATTTTTTTATTTACAATGTACTTTATTTATTTTTTTGGAAAGCCAATAGAATAATTATAAAATTTTATTATACAGTAATCCTAATGTTTAATATTATTAATTTTATTTGAAATCATATTTGGCTGTAGAAACGCATACAGAAATATAGTTTTTAAAATTGTGAAAAAAAATTATTATGACGTACTGGTAATTATTGTTTTAAAATTAATTAAAATTTTTAATATTATTGATTTAAATTGGAACGATATTATTTTGTTAGTTTGTTTTTTATTTTCTCATTCTGCCCGATTGAGCTATGTTGTAGCCTATGTAGGGGCAGCGGGGAATACAGAAAGTCTCGAGAATGTTTTCAATAAGATGGGATTATGTAACAAACGTAATAATATTATTTTACAAAGGTTTTAGTTTAATTAAAAGTCTTTATTTTACAAACTGTACAAAAATTAACTGTAGAAAAGCATTACAGAAATATAGCATTTAAAATTATAGAAAAATTATTTTTAGACAATTTTTATAATAATTATTTTTTTTTTAAATCGATTTTTAACCGTAATATCCGTGTCCGTAACCACCATAGCCTGTAAAGTAACGTAATTTAGAATTTCAAACAAATTCTATTACAAATTCTGTGTATTTACCTCCGTGTCCGTATCCTCCATGACCGTATCCACCGTGACCATAGCCTAATATTGTGCGAGTTTTCAATATAATACACATACTAATAATATTAAAAAAATGTCAGTAATAATTATTGATTACCTCCGTGACCACCGTGACCACCGTAACCTATTAGAAAATTTAGAATATTTAGGATTAATATATTAATGCGTGATAATTAACAACTGAAAGTATTTACCTCCGTGACCTCCGTAACCTCCGTGGCCATAACCTATTCAAATTAATAGACTTTTTAATACCTACTACAGTTTTTAAAATTTTTCATTAAATTGATTACCTCCGTAGCCTCCGTGTCCTCCGTATCCTGTAATCATATTATTATTATTATTAAGCTAGGAAAAGTGCTGTTATTTAACTAATGTATTACGATGACTGTACTTACCGCCGTAACCTCCGTGACCACCGTGTCCGTATCCTGTGGATTGATAACGACGAGTTATTAGTTCATTGAATGAACGCAATTTTCACGTTAATTATTAATAATTGTTTTACCTCCGTATCCGTGGTATCCGGGTTTAGCTTTGGGCTCGGCGTTCACTGCGGCGATCAAAGCCAAAACAACGGCGAATAAGATGAACTATTCGTACAAAATATTATTATACATTTGAAAACACTGTTACTATTAGAGTAACTTGCCATGATTTTAGCGGCCATTTTAATACTGCTGGTTTTGATTTGAAAAAAAAATTAGAACTTTTTGGATTTTTCTCGAGTTGAGATGAAAAGCTCGGTTGAAAGCTGGTAGAAGTGGTTTGTGTCAATTCAAGAAAAGTTTTGGCTTTATATACTTTTCCAACATTTGTGAATTTTTCATGATCTAGCATTAAATTTGAATAAAAAATTCATAATAATTAAAAAAAAAAAAAAAGAAAGGTAGAGCGGTTCTAGTTCTTCGGTGGTATAATTGCATTGTTTGACCCTGGTTTTGTGTGTCGATCACGTTCTTTAGCAGTCGCTACCATTCGACGCCCATTCAAATGTACGTGTCCAGGTGATAGGAACGAGATGACCTATCAAGTTTTACGTTCATTTTTTATTAAACACGACAACGATATCTTTTTTTTTTTTTGTTTTTTTTTGTATTTGTAAAAAATAAGTACCGGTAAATAAAAAATTTAGGAAGTGATAAATCGGTCGTAATAAAATGGAATGGCCACGCCTACGCAGCGTTTAATTAAAATATAATGCAAATACTGTATCAACAAAAAAAAAAAAAAAGGAAAAGTAAAGAAAGAGTTGCGAGCTGACGCTTCACCTACTGTGTCAGTAGGTTTGTCGTGTTAATAATAATTATTATTAGCCGAAAGAAGAGCTCTAGATTGGTCTCTAGGTACGATTCGTCACTAAACGATTAGTGCAACTCGGAACACTGGTACAATTGTTCTTTATTAATCGATTTAGAACTTCACGAACTCGAATCGCACTTTATTACTTCGTTAGTTTTTTTTTTTTTTTTTTTAATTATTTTTGAGGTTAGGCAGTATCACTCTTTAATTTTTGCAATTAGTTTTATCTTAATTAATCGCCGTTTCTAATTGATGAAGTAGTTTGAGAGATTTAGTTACGCTTCGGTGAACGTTCGCTATGTGCAATAATTATCACTAGTACTTAATACCGTAAATGAGAAATAGAATGAATATTAAACTTAATCAAGATGTTTTGAATATTTTAATTTTATTAGAAAAAAAAAGGGTCTTGTTTAGTCTACGACCCAGACCGATTTGAAAACGATTTGAACACGATTTTAATCGGACATGACATTATAAA
>JAQGAZ010001168.1:0-35015 GCA_034692225.1 Polydesmus complanatus | reverse complement strand
CTAATTATTGAAAAATAATAGAAATTAGTAACGGCTGAAAAGAAACGTTTTTGTTTCCGAAGGAGATCCACAAAATAATACGTCTCAGCTAAATTGCTCTGGGGTAATACAATTTTACGGTTCTCTTCTCTACGGAAAAGAATTTTCTAGAAAATATAAATTTTACGGCAGCCCAGAGAATTCACACTCGTCAAATTTGCTTTTTTATGAATTTTAGAAGAAAAATAAAAATTTTTTCATTAGCGTTTATTACAAATATTGAATTAAAATTTTCTAAAATTTAAACAAAATTAAAATTAAAAATACTAATAAATTTTTTTTTTAATACCGGTAAATGATTTAATTTGGGACTATGGAGCTTCCATGGTCGCGGCTACATTTAGGATAGGACAGGCGACGAATATTTTGTGCATCCTCGATTTGCGAGAAATGACAAATTTGACAAAGCATAATAATTTTCCATTCCAATAATAATATTTTTTAAAATTTTAGTGAGATTTGAACCAGGTACCTCTGAGATGCAAGTCAAAGAGCCTATACTAAGTCTATTATTAATCCTTCCATCTCCACGTATTCCAAAGCTATACTGTAGGTCCTGGAGCATTGAAGAAATACAGTAGGCTTATTGCAGTTCAAATGCTATCATAAATTATTTCAAATTTAATGTGACCTAAGAATCATTTTTTATTCATAAAAATTTAATTTAAAGTTTAAAATATTGTACCAAACATTGTACATTATAATTATTATTATGTATACTGTGTAAGTATCTAATTATATCCTTTGTTTAATGACTTAAAAATTGTATATGATAATAAACAAAATAATACAAAAGTATTTTACATTCTAAATGCTTAATTATAAGATTAGACTCCAATTGCCGCCATTCAATATTAATTTAAAAGGAAATGAAGCCATGCACTTGTTTGACAATCACAGCCATGTGATACAAGTCAATTTTTTACATAATTAACTATTTTATAAAATTGTGGAAGCACTCGAATAGCCAAACATATTATAGAGTAACAACTACCGGTATATTCCAATTCGTTATTGCCATAAAATAATTTTTTAAAAGAAAGAAATTTTCAAAGCCATTCTCTCCTAGCTGCCATTCCATTGATCATTATATTGGCTAAGGCGTTTCGCCGTCTCCGCCAAGCACCCAAATCTTTAGCATGATACCGTAGCATTTTCAACCATTCCTGAGTATCTTTAATGTCGTCTCCCTATTTATAAACAATATCTTTTCTTAGTTTATTTAAAATTATCTCCAAAGTAATTTGACTAAACCTTAATTAAATAAGCGTCTTTTGATGTGAATTCTTGTACTTCGAACATTTCTTCAACTTCTGGATCGCAACTGATTACGCACCTTTGCAATGGCAGTGGTTCCTAAAAATGAAGATTAAATAAATCCTATTAAAGTAATCAAATTACCTTTAATTTTTACTTACTCTAACTAAGTTAAAACGATTATTTTTTTCTTTAATTAGTACTAAGGTAGCTTCCCTGATGCCTGTATTTCGAGGAAAAATCAAATCTCTATCTGCCAAATCCGGCCGATAGTCAGAGTTTGGCTACATGTTTAAAAATTAGTTAAATCATATACCATAATAGTGATCAAAACTTTAAAAAAGTGAAGCTCACATTTCCTAAGGTAATTAGAAGACCGTGGATAGTAGCTAATTTTATACTTTTTTCACGTTTGTTCCATAAATTTTCATTAATTTGTGTATAATGCAAACGACCTTCCATTGCAAAGCGCACTTCATCGCTGTTCCATTGAAGAATCTCTAACGCCATCTGTAACGCAATAATTAGTTGAACATTTATAATGAATGCAAATTAAATACGGTATTTAAAATTACTTTTCTCATTTTAATATTGCCTATCACCGGTTCTAGTAAATTCCTTCTTTGGGGATTGGACATATTTGATATCCTTCGCCATAAATTCATTCCACTAAAATCTTTCGCTTGCTAAAATATGATCATAATTAATTCACGCGTTAGATTTTAATTTTAAAACATTTACCTGATTAATATGTTCTAGATGCAATTCAATTTTAAGTTGACCTTCTCTTAAGGCTTCCCTATCTTGATGATGATGTGGCGTGACTTTGTACAATCTGTTGATTAATAGTGGATATCTATAAATACCAAATTTTCATATTACATTGAGTCCACGTTTATGAGCTTAAATCAGAATCACAAAAATTACTTTGTAACTCTTTGGACAGGAACCATTAAAAAAGAATTTAAGTTGAGTCTCCTTAATAGAGTATTTTCCATCTGTGAAACCTTTAAAAATATTCTGAGTAGTTCTTTTTCTTTCTCAAGGTTAGTTAACAGCATTGAGGCTGTTCCCTAAAATAAAATTTATATTGTATAGGTCAGTTAACTGTCATAAGTTTTATTTTATGCAATATATTATGCATACCTGACGAACGCAGTAAGTTTCAAAAGCAGGCAACATGGAAGACGAATCCAAAAACATTTTACCAACATTCACAGTATTATAATCCTCATCACCATGTTCCGCAGCAATATCGAGAGCGTCTTTTAACTTTTCGGTAAACTTATCATTTACTTCAATTAATTGATCTAAGTTGAGAAAAATATTGCTTAATAATTCTTCCGACAATAAACCGGCAACCAGCATAGGTCTTTGAAATTCCTAAAAAAAAAAAGTCATCAATACTTTTTCTTTTATCTTAATTTCGTCGGTAAAGTCTACTTCTTTAATTATCCGCAAATCTCGGCCATATTTAATTTCTGTTTCTACAAATTCTAGTATTATTTCTTTCCTTTCACATCTTTTCTTGCTGCATTTTTTGCAAACTAATGGCTGTACATAGCAGCTGCCACTAAAATAGCGTAAATCGGGAAAATAAATACTGGTACATAACTTTTAAAGCATATTAATCAAAATAATAGTCATGAAATTAATAATGACCTTCCATTTTCCCAAATTTTATCAATGGCCAAATCACAATCGACGCAAATTTGCTCCGTACTTTCTTCAAGGCGTGATTGGCGTCGAAGGCGAGAAGGTTTACTAGTTTCAGAACCGACGCCGCTATCGTTCCGTTCCACCTCAACATTGCAGTGTCCATAACGCGTCTTCGATATTCAAAAAAAAATTAAAAATAATAGAAATAAAATGTGAGTTAAGTATTTACATCTTTATCCTTTGATTCTTCATTTTGAAAACTTTCTTCGCTAGTTTGACTGGAATCGCTCAAGTTGCTCAAATTGCTAATTCGATTTCGATGATTACGCTTTGAACTTAGCGTTTTCTATAAATAAAATTAAATTTTTTCATTAAAGTAAACTAAAACATGTAATTTAAAATTAAAACAAAAAATAAGTTCAACTAACGATAAGAAATTAAACATTTTAAAAATTAAGTTATGTCGATAATTTTAAAAAAAAAAAAGTTTTGCTCATTTTGCTAAAACAATTAGCTGCTAAATCGCAGTAGAATATCATAACGTTTAATAATTAAATTTTGTTAAACACCGTTAAATAATTTGATAAAAATTCGTCAGAAATTACAAAATTGCAAATGATTAATTTTACTACCGGGAAAATATCGTATCTGTAAAACAAAATTAATGTAAACCTCAATGCTTAATAATCTTTAAATTAGTTTTTTTATGTAAGAACCAATGCAGAGGTGGAAGTTCAATATTATTATTTGTCTCTCGTGCAAATTTTACAAACTATCTCCTCATTTTAATAAAAGAATAATAATATTTCAATTTAAAGCGCCCCCTTTACGCAAACTTCGTGGAATACATCTAAATTAAAATTTTTATCTTGAACAAATTATTTAAATCTTACAAAATAATGTAAAACTTTAACTTGTTCAGTATAAATACTGTCTTTGACATTCATTCCCGTTCAATAATAATTTTTAGTCAAATTAATGTCTAACGTAAAAATGTTAAATGTTGTTTCTGCTTTTCATAGTTGTGTAAATAATTATCTCGCTGAGAGGCGGCATACGTTTTAAATTAAATTAATCATAATTCTCGAAGTTGCCTATTCCGGCATTAAAACCATAATTCGTTACGGTAAATATTTAAATAAATTTATCAAAAGTATATAGAAGTTATAATTATTATACAGCGGTAGTATAGTAAAAATCATCCAATTTTTAACTTTAAATAAATACGGCAATCAATGTTAACACTCGAGAAGCATGAACAAACATATAAATATTTTTGTAAATGTTAGAAAATATCTTACTTGGTTTTCATGTTCATCAGCTGTTTCATTTACCATTTCCCCATCATCTTCTTCTTGTAATAGTTCAGCATCTTCGGTGGAAGATATATTTTCTACTCCTCTTTCTTTCGCATCTTCTAAATAACTTAGTATCTCAGTCTTCGAAGCTCCTTCAAAAATAGATTTTCTCGGATGTCCCATTGATCCTGAACCAGCTGCTAACATTCAGCAATATAAAAATAAAATTCCACCGGTTAGTGCCTGTTTGTAATCATGAAAACATTTGCTAAGCACATGTCAATATTGTGTTGAAACGCGACCGATAAAAAAGTCATCCAGCGATGACAGTGAACGAACGAACCAAGTGAAACAGCCGTGCCGAGTGCGGAACACCGACTGAAATAAATGTGAGGATCGCGATCAACTCATCCTTAAATACGGGTCATTACAATCTAGATTCTAGATGTTAACAGACTGAAGCAAAATAAAACTGCTCTTGGTAACCATGGCAACCCCTCCCACACACTGCGTCTATTTTTTTTTTTTTTGCTGTAGCATCCAATTCTCTGTAATCTATCGCCCATTCAATTTAACCAAACTATAGAATGCTTGTAATTTAATATAAAAAAAACCATTCGTGACAAATTCATTTTCGTGAGCGCGATGCCGTGTAAATCGATCTCTTGATGAGCGTTTACAGAAAAAGAGGTGGAGTTAAGGCACTTAAGGTGAAATTTATTCTCACTTACTCATCAGTGTGGGCGTACAACGATGCAATTCGACTAAAATGATGTAGGCGAGCGCGGAAGGGCTATTAAGTTTTGACGTAATTAAGATCATAGTATACAGTACTAAGTATGTTCGCGTTCAACATGCGTTAAGTGATATTTAATCGGCCAAAAAATACTGAGAAAATGTTGATATTCCAAGCCAAAAAAAAAAAAAAAATTAAACCATAAGTATTGTAAATTGTTCTTGAGAAAATGATGAAGATGAAAGAAAACGTTTTTAAACCGATTGGCATTGTGGCTTATGTCTGTAGCAAATAAAACCCTTCTTAATTGCCTAGACATTTTTAATAACTATTGTTGAACAAGTTTCTACTATGTTTTAATATTACATTATAATGCCAAATTTATTTCCTACTTCGCTTTTAAAAAAATTTATTTAATATGTACGAACTAAAATACTAACTTATTTTAATTTATCCGCAATAAAAATTAGATGCAAAACGCAATGATAAGATGGATTTGAAATAAAAAATAAAAAAAAATTGCAAAATAAACAGATAAAGAAAAAAAATTCTAATTCCGTCTTGCTCAAATATTTATATATATTTGTATATGGGGGAGGAGAGTGGGGGTGGAATAACATTTCTAATTTTCTAACTGCAGATTTGCCGTCCCTGACTTAAGTAAATATTAAATATTTATATAACAAACTAAAAAACATCCGCCCATATTTTAATTCAAGCGTTGCGGCAGTTTAAGCGTTTAATAAGAAAACATTAATTTTATCCTGCGGTCTATTTTGGATTAAACTAATTATTAAGACGAAAGACCCCTAAAAACTAACAAATAAAATAACTACCGTATATCTAACAACTAAGTCATCCATGACATACTGCAGCTTAAAGAACGCATAGATTTTTCTTTTTGACCCCTGATTTTTTTACAAAAAAAGAAGAATTGTCCGCTACATTCTACAACAACAACAAAAAAAAAAAGAAAACTAGAACAATATTTTTTCCTGTATACGCGTATCTATCCCCAGAATTACATTGAAGGAACCTTTCAAGTACAATCGTTAACGTCGTATCCTACTTTATGAACTTAAGAAATAAAATGAACATACTGCAGCTTTCAGGGCAAGGTTATTCTAGGAAACAATTTAACTGAAACAATAAAAATACTTACATGTACCAGACGAATAAGATATGGTATCGGGAACTTCTTCATATAACGGCTCGCCAATTTGCTCGTAGATTCCGTTGTCGTCGCTATCCTCAGATTTTGACGCCGGCGACTGTCGACGGCAATCGATTGGAATTGGAGGCAAAGACTGTCAAAACAATGACATATTTTTAGTACAATATTTCTAGCGAAGCCTTTAAATAAAAATTGTTTTCGTTTATAAAGAAAGTGCACCATTAACATATTACCGGTAAATGTTTTTAGTCAAGCTAAATAAAGTACAATGGAACTATGATTTAATTTTATATTAAATTTATAAATGATTCAAGTACAATGAAATGCATGTACAGTGCATGTATTAGTACAGTACTGTATAATATTATTCTTTTTGTTTTCAAACTTAAGCGTTATATATTAATTAAAATATTAATAGTCACAAAGAGCGTGCATAACTTAAGCACAATCCTTAATGCTCATTTTGCAAAATAAATTTTTTACAAAAATGAAAAATTCTTGATTGTATAAGAAATTTTTATTTGTGATTCGAAAAAATTAAATTTAGAATGCCGGTAACATGTGTTCAACTTTTAAATAATGTGTCTAAAACTAATACAATAATAAAGTATTAAAAAAAAAAACTACTCACCGTTATTGCGTTGAAACGTTTGCAATTGTCGTTGTTTTGATTGTATAGATGAGATGTCCCATCGGTGTAAAGATCGTCTTCCGAACTCCAACTCGAGGTATTATTATCAACTTCCTCTTTCATCGCGAACTTGGACTCGCTAACGTCGTAGAGGCTGCAGACCGGAACGTGTTTTCCGATATAACTAGGTCTTGGAAGAAATTTAGGAATAGCTTTCTTTTGAGCTATTCCCATACAATTCGCGGATTTATTTCTATTAAAAACTTTATTGTTGTTTTCAGCACTGCTTATGTCAGCTGATCGAGAAGCTCTCTCTAAACTGTCAAAGTGCTTGCAAAAACTGGATTCCAAATCGTTTTCAGATGACGACGGTGTGATGGAATTTTTTGTAAATTGAGTAGATAATTTTCGAGAAGTAGTATCTTCTTGATCTCGAGATTCTGTGGAGCCGGCTCTAAAGTTGTTATTATTAGTACACTTAGCGATTATTGTTGCTACCATCTGCGACTGAGCCGCGTTATTACTATTTTGGTAAACGGGCTGATGGCTAATATCTTCATTGGCATATTTCTTCCGAATAGCTGTGGGTGATGATTTCGAATAACTCTTTCTGCCGCTGTTAATGACAAATGTTGATATCGGAGTGCTATCACCGGTACAACTTCCTTTCGATTGAACACCACTTTTTCCAGGAATGGAGTTGTTAGAAAAACTTACTTCATTAAATGTAACTTCTCTGGGAATAGATCTCTGATCAGTCAAGTTTTTGTTCGATTTCATCGATGCTACGGTTTGAAAAGAATGACTTCGAACCGGTGACAATTTACTTGATCTGTCAACATTCTCGTCCAAATTGCAACTGGGTAGATTTTCAACAGCTACTTGCCTTTCCGACAGACTTCGCCGTAAATTAAATTTTTTCACTTCTGCTAAAAGTCGGAGAGCGAGAAAGACAAAAAAAAAAATAAATCTCATGTAAACAAAAACATTTCAACAAAATCATAGATATAAAATATTAGAGAAAAAAAACATGTGTGACCGTGACAATTTCGACTACCTTGAAGTGGAGCAATTTTTGTTAAGCGCGTCTTGCGACAGATAAGCACCAAAAAAGTGTGTCAGAAAGGTATAAAACGAAAAATCCCTCAACGCTTAACCTCTTTTATCCATTAGTGTGAACCGCTTCTCATTTTAAGCACAAATCAAGACTATCAAGTTATAGCGTATACGAACGCATTCAAGAGCGAAAGTTAAATCTTTTCTCGCTCTTTCGCTTCCTCTCCCGTAGGAGTCGGAACATTCAATTTGAAGGATCACTGCAGTCGGTGTTTGTGAAATTGTGATTCTTTTCCGCGAAATAATAATAAAGAGGTGAGGGGATATCTAAATAAATTAAATTAGCACGGCGCATAATAAACTTCGCTGGAATTTTCAAAATGTTATCAAGCCAACGACATCATAACAATTGACTAGGCAAATTATCTTTTATATAAATTTATTGCGATAATAATAAAATTATGAAAAATAGCTAAAAACGAAAAAAAAAATTTTTCTGGAATTACTAATTCTTTTGCTCGTAAAGTAATTTACATTTCATCTACATTTCGATGGGAAAAAGATTTCTCGGTGCTTTGCTGCAATTATTCAGAACTAATCCCACTTCAGCTAAGCACATAACATGAATTTATTATTAGAGCGCTCCCTACCAAGAAATAATAAACTTCGCCATGGGTGATGTTTTCACAATTTAATTTTGCTAATAAATGTTGGAATAAATTAAAATTTTCAAGTTGGAATTAATACATTCCCAGGAAGAAAAAAAATTGTCAAACGAATTGTTTTCTAAAAAGAACTTGTATAGTCTATTAATAAATATGTTAGTGATTACCGGTATCTTAATATTATCACCGATGACAAATTTTGGGGAGCATCGCCCGTTTTGCCTCGCATCGCATGTTTATTTTATTTATTAATTTTAATTTTAGTGAATTAATTTTAAATAATAGTAAACAGTAGGCTACTAAGTGTTGGGACCACTCGGCATCACTTGATATCGACTTATTCATTGATTGGCCTTTTCCCTAACGCAAATTTTTTTAAATAATTAAAATTTATAGGCTATAAACTACTTTTAAACAATAATGATTTTACATTATTTTTATTCCCCTCCCTCTTCTCCTTTTTTTCACGCGCAAATAGAGAAAAATAAAATCAATATTAAACTTCTGCCCCTCTGTCTTTCCCGACATCCCATTCTTGTAAAAATTGAAACAGAAAAATAGAAGCTCAAAGCATAAACATGACAGTGATAGGCCAAAATAATGCTGAACCAATAATTAAGCTAGTTTAAGCAGAACTGATGACTAGGAAGTAGGAACCATAATCAACAGATCGGCAAGTGCTCTAGTCAACTTTGCTAGTAAGGTTTTAAACACTTGGCATTTCGTAATGGTTTAAACTACAGTTTACACTTGTATAAAAGTACCGGTACACTGTTTAAAAGTTTATTTAACAACAATTAAATGTGAAATGACGAAAGGTAGCCAACAAAATGTGCCTAAAAAAATTAAATATCGCCGAATATCGGTAATAATAATTATATTTTGCTGACTAAGAAAATAATTTTTGTATACAGTAATTTAAAAGTATAAAATAAATTTTTGACTACCGGCAAAAAATTTAAAAACAAGAAAACTATTTGTGCGCCCATGACGTCGTTAAATTGTATAGTTATGTTCAATTAAAAAATATAAATTATAACTCTTATTATTAATTAGTGCAAATGACTAAAAACCTGTTGGGAGGTTGTTGTTATTAGTGTAAAAACACGATGACTTGGCAATTAGTAGGTCCATCAAGGACATTCTGGTTGATGGGATATTGTGTGTGTAGGCTACATTATTATAAACGTTAAACAATAGACTATCGATAACGGTGCAGCCGCGTATTAAAAAGCAATACTGTACAACGGTTGGGCACGTATACGTAAAAGCAGCATTGACTTCGATTGTTTCGTTCAAATTGGCGGAGGACAACCAGGAGAGTAAATAAACACAAAAGGATTTCACGCTGTGTTTCTTCCACGTACGACCGATCGAGCTGAGGGTGGGTGTTCTACTGACACAATTTGCTAAAGTAAACTCTTGCTTCCAATCGATTTTGGAAGTTTTGTGTCTGGAATTCAAACAATCGGAAATAAGAAAGGTCTACGTTAATTACTCGTAAATGCGACAAGTGCAATTTTTCAGGAACTATTCTTGTGGCGTACGCTAACTTCTTTTAACTAATATTTTTATTTAATCATCCGTAAAATTAAACACGCGCACTTATAAACTTATTTTAATCTTTCTTAAAATAGATAATATTCTTTTAAAAATATATTTAACTTGCAACTTTATACCTGTCTTTACAATTATATTTCTAACTAATATTAAAATAAATGTTTTAGTGACAATAAAAAATACATAATTTATTCAATCTTTACCATAATTACGACTCTTAAGTGTAGGCCTAAGTATTATCAATGCATCTCGTAATAGCCAATTCAAATTTAAATTTTTTATCCCCAAAGATTTGCAAAAGCTATCAATTCTATGAGCTAGAGGCCAATTCACTTTTCTCATTCTTGAAATTGTGTGTCCTTGAACTTGCTCTGGCAACAATTATTTATTACTTGTGTCATATTAATATTAGGGAAATATTTATACGATGAACACAGGTATCGTTATCCTGTCTATAACCAGATGTTTTCTAAATCAATTCCATGTTTTTCATGTCATAAAAGAACTTGGAATCAAGTTTTGGCAGAGATTTCCATTGTATGTTTTTTTTTTATTTATCATGAAAAAAATTCAATTTTTTTCAGAACAAATAAGCCTACAGTCAACTTTTTAAAATCTTTTAAAGTTAATTCGAAGTAATTTTTTTTACTTTGTCCAATACAAATTAGCAATTGTAAGAATTTGTAAACAAAATTTTAAAAAACTTTTTTTTAAGTAAAACTGATTTTTTTAGACCACATTTACGGTTTTATAAAATGTCAACTATTTGTTCGAGAATGTTTCAATGTTGACAATAGAATAATAATGCGGGTCTACTAAGCCTCAGCGTCTGGTCATCGCACTCGTAACGGTACACATTATTGGGTAGCAACAGGCCTTTCTATAAAAACTAACGGTGTAATGCAGAGATTCTTTTCATTATACGTATTCAAATATTCCAACTCTACTGCTACGTCCCAGTCAAATAATTTATTAAAGTAGACGAGTTTATTGCTCTTTCAAGTTCTAATGCTAGCGGGCACTGGTTTACTAATTAATTATTAGTTAAAAGTTTATCGAACGATAAACTCCAACTGCGTATAATTCACTTTCAATATTTATCTTAAATATTAACTTTCTTCATGCGGTTTTCACTAAATCAAGTTGTTTTCGCAGAAGAATAATAATTAGTTAAGGAAACATTGTCGTCACTAACCTGAATTAGATTTTCCAATGCCGATGACCGCCATATCATCATTTAAGGTTGCAAACTTGACGTTTTTCAAATTTCCATTTTCGCCGCAATTTGAATGACCTGAGGAATGAGACTCCGGAGACCATCGAATACAACGATCATCAACCATCTCGTCACTATTATGTCTGTTTATTGAAACTCCATCATCGTATAAATCTTGTGTTGAAGATGACGACGAGGATAATAATTCGTCTTCCGACTCACTAGTGCCATTTCGAAAGCTTTCCGACTCGCTACTTCCAGTTTCTCGATCCGAATCTTCTTCCAGAACGTTGTTATTATTTGCTCTAACGTTGGATGAAAGTTCGTTTGGAGAGTTTGACGTTTCCTCTTCGCTCTCATTGCCGCTTTGAGAATTGAATTCCGATGAGGAAGATAACTGTCTGTTGGAAAGGAAATGAACGTGCTTTTTTTGTTTCTGTTTAATATTTTCATCAGAAGTATTAATCGAAGGTGTCAAGGAGTAAGTTTCGCTACCTTCGGCCTCGGAAGACGTTGGCGATGATTCGATATATGACGATTTCTTTAAAATAGGTTTCAAGTACGCCGAAAGTTCGTTAAAATTAATTTTCAAATTCAGTTTATTACTTTTCGAATGCGAATCATCGTTAACGGGAATTACGCTATGCCATGACCCTCTCCGATCCGATTCTGCTCCAACATTTACGTATGTCGATTCGCGCGATGTTTTGTTTTCATTTTCAATATCGAAAGAAACATTTTGTGGCACCGCTTCCGATTTAGTTCTTTCACCTCCGATGGCAATTTTCGTCTTGTGCTGCACCGTTTTACGAGATTTTCCATTCTGAGGTGACAATGACGATAAATCATTACGAGGGGTCGTTTTCGACGGTTTGTTTTGATTAATAAAATCTTCCTCCCGTTCGACCAACCAATCGTCGGAAGAACGAAATGGAGCAGCTTTCGTCGTTGTTTTCGCTGGAGAATCGAAACTCTTGTTATTAATTTCTACATTTTTATTTGTGAAGTTGGAATTTTTCTCCGAAAGATTTTTATCGTGAGTGGATTTTTTGTTGTCAAGAGTTGAAAGCTCGCTGAACGACGGCAATGATGGTCGCTTTATAGCTTTATTACTGCCGCCAACCCCGTTTACAGTTCCAAATAATCTTATCCTTTGTCCCCCCAGCGAAATAGCAGGAGTATCGTTTTCGGTGTCATCGTCCATCCGGTAACGACTCCCAGAAGAAATACTTCGAAATGAATTAGGAACCGATTTCCTCACTAATAACAAAATAAAAAAAATTCAGCAAATTTTAACTTTTCATTCTTAAACTGTATACCCATATTAAAAATACTTAAAATTAATTTAAAAATTAATTAAGTCCTATGCAACAAACAACACACAATACTGTAAGTAGAAAATAATTGATATGCCTTATTTCAAATGGATTTAGTGTTAATCCATATAAGAAAAGTGTTGGGGCATAAAATATCGAACAGAAAACAAATATACAGTAACTAATAGCTACATGTATAACAAATACCCGGTACTTGTAGTTCAAATTAAAAAAAAAAATTGGGCGGTGGTTTTTATCAAATTAAATTTGAGAGCTGATTTAATCATTTCTTTTTTTATTATTGCACATATATTATTAAAACTTTCTTTTTTTTTATAAAAAAAACAAAAACAAAGTTAGAGTGTTAATTTCAAGTTTTCCTTAAAGAAATATTTTAATTCACATTATAATCAAGTGTTTAAATAAACTATTTTTATAGACATAAATTAGTGAGTGCGGTGCATGCAAATTTAAATAATATTTTTAAAATATAAATCATAGAAACTTTATTGCGTGGGCCTAAAATGTGCAAATTGTTATTAAATTTTAGTAACGGAAACACCCGGAGTGGGAGCTCAACCTGAGAAACAGTTTCTCGATCTAAAATAAAGTACTTGTACCGTATATTTTCATTGTTTTTATAAATTAATTCTATGTTATAGTTTTTAAAAAGTTTTGGTCGATTTTATGTGAGATAAAACAAAAAAAAAAAAAGGTTTCTTGAAAACCAAATAACGATAATAAAAATACCGTGCCGGTATAGGAAGTTCGTGAAAACATAAATATCGGTTGGTAATACTGTACTGTAATTATTTATCAATACAAAACCTTAAAAACTCTCATGCACTAATAATTCAAAAAATAGAATTTACGATATTCAAATACATGTACAGTACAGGATAAGTAACGTCCAACATCAATTTTAAAATTGCAACAAAAATAAGTATATGTAATTATTACAAATATAATAATTAAAAAAATTGCATACCTTTTGAATTTGACGGTGTTTTAACAGTCGAATTTTTCCTAATATCTTTTTTCAAAAGTCCGTTGAAACGATCGTCTATATCTTCATAGTCATGCAATACAGGTATATTCTTTTTTATGATAGTTTGCTGTTTCGGAGTTTCACGATTGCTGTTGACAAGTTCGTAAGGATTGACTGGACATTCGAGGATGGACTTTCTTGAAGGAACAGTTTCCCGAAAATCAGCCGCCGCCTTCGAGAAAACGTTGTGATTAGTTTCATTAGAATTATTCGACGACGACGACGAAAGTTCGGAAAGTCGATGTAGTCGACTCTTGGCTAATGGCGTACGTTCGTATTCATTAGCTTTAGCTGTTATTTGACCTTCCCGTTTCTTTATTCCTTCAATTTGGTTGACATGATCTTCGTGACCGCATGCGTCGCCTCCGTGAAACAGTGCCGGCCGTGATAAGCGTTTTGTCCACCATTTACTCCGCGTACCAGGTGAACATGTGCACGTATTTCTATGCCGTTTCGATTTTACTTCGCTTTCTTCGCATGTGCACGGAGTATCGAACGCTTCCGGTCTATCAATCGCCAAGGGCGCAATCTCTGTCAAAACATTCATATTAGAAATTAACGCCGGACCCGATGGAGACCACGGATAAACACCGTACACCGTTCCTCTGGAATGAGGGCTTCGAACGCTAACGGACGCATACATATTTGGGTAGTGGAGACTTCTTCCCACACTCACGCTTCCCCCGTCGTAAGGGTTTCTATGGTACTCCGCCTGATACAAAGGATATTGATTTGGATCGTAATATGAGCCGTACCGTTGTAATTCTCCTAAATAAATTTGATGAGGTTGAGAATTATCATCTTCATTGTCTTTTTGCTTCCGTTTTGAACCCAGGCCTAAATATTTTTTTAGTCGGACACTGTTAAAGGTTCCTCTTTCTTTAGGAGATCTCTTTTTAGCAGCTGATGGTGGCGGCTCTCCAGGGTATCTATAAAATACTCCGCATTTAGCTTTGTCCAACAAGATCAGCTCTTCAGAACGACCCAAAGAAGCTTCAATCTGTTGGCGTAAATAATCCATGTTGTCCAGTTTCATTAATCCTAAAATAAAAAAAAAAACCTAATTAAAAAATCGGTAAACGTCTCAAATAAACGCAAAAATTGTTATGTAAACAAAGCAGTATAAATACTCGTTCCAGGTCACAAAAATACATTACTATATTATAGTATTTAAGGTTAAATTGATTTTTTTTAACAAAATAAACAATAGTAAATAAACATGATAGAATATTCTTAATGTAGGTTATCTTCAATTAGAAAAAAAAATGTATGACTAGTTTTAAGTCACGTCTCGGTACAGTAAATTTAACCTACGTCGTCAAATACATTATTAAAATTAAAATAAGAATAAATCATTATGACCTCTTAAAAAAATTTGAAGAAGTTAAACCAGTAGAATTATTTACAAAAATTAAATCACGAATTCGAGTCACTAATTTTTAAGCAGACAATCATGAAAAATAAATAAAAGATCTTATCGAATAAACTACATAGCTATATGTACATGATTGTATATATAAAGATATTATTTCCAAAATTAATTAATATACAGTATAAATGTTATTACTGTATTAAAATTGTAAAACCCGAGCGCAGCAGAAATGTTATAAGAATATAATGAAAACCAAAAAAGAAACAATACACAAGACTAGTAGACTGTTTCAAGTTTTTGTTTAAAAATTTAAAGTTTTTAATTAAATTTAATTTGATGAAAATAATTTTCGCCTAGGCAACACTTATAGTAGACATATAGGCTATATAATAACCAATGTTTGTTCTATACATTTTAAAACCACCAATCACAATATTGCTGTATAAGATGAAGAGATCGTTACAATAATACAGTAATTTAGAGCGGCATTGGGGTAGCACCCAAATTTTAAAATTGGAAAATCTAATTTATGGTCATGCAGACTACTTTATTATTAATGTCCCCAAAAAAATAATGCGACACAACAATCCAGTTCTCTTTAAAAAATTATAGGACCGCAAGTTACTGAATGAAGTGTTTGGCTGAAGATGAACAATAGATGAAATAATAAGAAAGAGGAAATGAATTTCGAAAGTTTCAGTTCATAGACTCTTTGAAAAGCATTACCATAATTTATACGAACTTTTAATTCACCTGCCATACAATCATGCGCATCATAATTACAAAATTAGATTTTTTTTCTTTCACCTCGTAGTTAGTGATATGATCTTCCTACCGTAAAAGTGTGTAGCCTACTAGTATAATACCTTGAAGATGGCAAACTTGAAACTACCGGTAGCTATGGATTTACAGTACACTATTCTCGATTAAAATTTGAAAGGCCTACAACAGGTAGGCTACAGTATAACAATTATTATTTAACTTGGCGGATAAATAATATTCAAATAAATCAAAACTACCACTCGGCATCGAAGTAAAAGCGTGCATCGAATGGTCATAGCTTGATAAAGTGCCGATTGTGCAGTTATATTCGTTTACACATTCGTTGTGCGTGAACGAATGTTTGCTATAATATTATGGCAATTTGGCATAGCGAAATGGGCAAAAATAAAATATCGACCCTATAGAACCTCTCACACCTCAGTTAGTCATTATTGTTCAAAAACATTCTTTAGCGATATGACCATTCGTAGCTCATAGCTCCATGATCCGCTCAAAAGCGGCAAATCAACGCACATCAAATAAAGAGGGAAGGGGGAGAATGTTTGGACTACTAAATTTTTTATAAATTTACGTAAATATTCTTCGGCTCTCTTGCCCTGTCCAACGCAGTCGACCTTGAAAAGCGAGAACTGTTCCGTTGTACCGGTAGGACACGGGTCCGTGTTGATGTGTTATTTGGAGTCTAATTATTTGCGCTACGTAACAAACGGTTATTTCGTCACTAAACTTGTCATAATTATTCCATCATGTAATATAATGAGAGTATTGACAGGTCGTAAATTTATTGCTGTCCCTTACCACGCACCACTAACCAACATTACTTTACCAAACATTCGTCAACGCACAACGAATGTGCAAAAGCACCTATGCCAGGGCGTATCACTGCAAAGTCTTGGGCCTTAAAAATGACTGCAAAATATAATAAAAAATAAAATATTTAACATCCGAATTCTCACCATATTTTTAAAAAAAACTTTAACGTCTCCCTAACTCGTTGCTTAATAAAAGTAATTTGGCAAACTCAAAACCTCAAAGAAAAGTTGTGAAGCTTGCAAAAACTCCATTTTTTTATTATAAAACTTTACGTTTTAATACAATTTACATAATACAAAACTTATAAATTTGTCAAAATAAATGTCCGCCTCGCGAGCTCGGCGCTTTTGTTTTTCAAAAACTTTCCAATATAATTACTGTATTACGTATATCACGCCTTAGGCCTTCAAAGTGTTTGATGCGCCAATGATCTATGCAGTATTTTACTAAACGGTATATCCATTGTAGGCCATGTTGTACGTGTAGGCTACTTATATAACAATAATATACGTTGCGCACAATAAAGTGAAAATTAGGTCATTGAAAAGCGTTATTTTGCCCACGAAGAAACTAACCAAAAAAAAAATGAAGCGCGAATTTATGGCTCCAATACTATAATGCAATAGAAGGCAATTATAAATCTAAAAATAGAAAGGAAAATATCACTCCTTCAACTACCCAGGATTTCGTGTCTATAACTCATCAAAATGTTGCTTACCTTTATGCCAAAAAACTATTCAAATATAAAGGTTTCTAAACTAAAAGTTTAATAAATAACATACTGTAAACGGTGAACTCAAGTTATAAGCTCCATATTGTTATTAACTGTTGCAATAATTATTATAATCTATCTTCCAAATAAAAGTGATTCACTAACCCGATAATCGGCAGTACGCATCAAATGTCAAACACAATCAAGTCCATGAATCACAGAAAAAATTGCATTTTTTTACCAATGCAAAAAAAAAAAAAAAAAAAAAACAACCAAAAATAAAATACTAATATCCTACAAATTTCTGTACCGTGCACAATCTAATTTTGAAGAAAACAATGCGTAACGGAACTCCTAATTAATAGTTTCATTTCAAATTCAATGTCAGTAACTTTTGCAACATAGCATTGTTAAATATTTTAGCGAAAACATTTATCGTAAAAATTATCATTAAGCTACATTCTGACCTATTTGTAAACCTCGATGAATAGGTTGTAACACTTTAACAAAGCAACGAAATATGATTTTTAAAAATTTAAGATCATAAATTTCTTAGTAAAAATAAAAAAACCTACATTTTTTTAAAAATTGAAAACCATATGTTTATGATAAATTAATACAAACAAACAAAACCTGGATCACAATAATACATTACTGGATTTTAACAAATCCTTGTCAAAACAAATAAATGTATTTTAATTTAAAAGTTTGATTTTTAAATTTACAAAGACTTACCGTATTTATACAAAACTTCAAATTGAATATGCGTCAAACCAACAATGTTTTATGATACTGTAGAATTTACTTCTAGCCTTCTTCCACATTCATGTTTGCAAAACAAACTAAAAAAATAAAAAAAATAACTAATTAGATCGCGTGTTATAAAAATAGGAAATGTATGACATCAAACAAAAAAAAATCTATTTTTACTTTTAAAAGGAAAGAAATTTTTAAATTTTTAAAATAAATAAATTCAACTCAGAATTTTTTTGAATTGCCTTTCATTCGATAACTGACACATAAGAATACTTCTTTGTATTAAAAAAATGCACGAATGATATGCAAAATCATTACCGATAATGTGTTAAAATTACTGAATAATAAACAAAACATTGTATATTTCAGTTTGATAAACGCGATATACTGCACAAGATTTATTACAAACGGTGACTCATTAAATAATTTCTTTGATTAAAACACAGGCTCAAAATAATAATAATAAAAAAAAACACACGAAAAGTAAAACCAGATATTTTTTCAATATTCTACAATACAAAATCCGTGTTGCACGAAGGAAGATAATTTATGCATTACTAAATTTCAATAAAGTTTAAATAAAATTTGATTCCAGTTCAGAGTTATGGAGCAAAATGACTACCGTTCTTGTCTCTTAAAAATAAAGCATGTAAAATACCAACTAAGATACTCTCAAATGATTATGATTAAAAAATTAAAACTCTTTTTTTTTATATATATTAGCAAACTAAATTGTTCGCTTAAGATGCAAAAAAAATACGGTATTCGAATTATTATTATAAGATAGAAAGTAGGTCGGAAAACAATACAAGTGAGATTTTTGTGGTTGAGTGAGCAAAGGTTTGACGCCTGCATTTAGGTAATATCCATTTTTTCAGCAACATATAAAACACATGTATTGCAAATGAAAGATGAAAATGTGTCAAATGCGAAATAAGTAAACCAGTACTCTCCTCCTGATCAAATATCCACGACTAAGATTCTTACAATGATAATATTATCAAGCTCCTCCGTTTAATGCATACATTATTTTGATTTATAGGTTAAAAATGATGTTTTTCTGCATTAATTTGTGACGGCAATTAAATTTTATTAGCGCACAGGCAAACCATAAAAATATATGAATTTTTTTTTACATGTGTACCAAGGTTAAAAATAATTAATACATACATGTATTTTTTTTAATAAAGCTGCGCGTAATAGTTTAATACTAGGCCTATAATGTACATTAAAATATTTAATATTGCCATTATTTTTAACTTTTTTAGTTCTTGTAATTCCACAAAGTAAATTCAACTGATTAATTATACTGTAAATGCACAAAATAAAGTTACGCTCATTCCTGATAAAAATATATTCTAACATTCAATTAATTGTTTCCTCAAACCAGCAGATAATTTTATACTGTAGCTCTCTCTAAGATTATTGCAATTGGTTTTTGCTTTTAATCATATTTTAATAGTTTTCATACTAGTACTGGTAGATTTAAAACTGACAAATTTCCAATTTGGCAAAAAAAAAAACTTGGCCAATTTTATTATTTTTTAATTAAATTTTGTAATTATTGTATTTTGTTCGTAAATTTCAGGTTTGCCGCTTCATTTGACCTTAAACATTCAATTAATGGTTTGCAATCAAATCGGCAACGCTAATTGAAAACGTAAATTGATTTTATTTTCTTAAAAATTGCATTTTTATCTACAATTTCCATAAAAACTGCGTAAGCATCATTAACTTCATGTTCTTATCAAACATTTTTCATCGCGCCACTGTCTACTTAACAATTCAAGTTTTATTTCATTTGGTCGACCTTTAATCATTTATTAAAACAATGCAAAGTCGATAAGAGAAAGAAGAAAAAGCAATGAGTATTCGAATCAGATGTGTCGACCTAATCCCTCATTCAAGCAATAACGAGTAAATTAATATCGAGACCATAAAGTGTTGCGTAAATATAATAAACAAATAAAGGCCATAAAACAAGTGACAATGTGAGGCGAGGAAATTAAATTATTTAGCCGATGTCGAGTTGAGTCGCCACCCAAACAAAACAATCTTGAAACGCAGAGACGCAAACAATCGCCGTTCTTTGATTACTTCCTAGTCACCAAAGGGTCACAAGGTAGACAGGTTAAACAAACGCCATTGCGCTAATAGAGAAAATTAAACTGCTTGCGCAAATAACCAGGTGTTATCTACGAATGACTTTGCCATCACAATTCATAAACGAATGCTTTCCATATACATTACGGTAATTATGCGCATCCTGTCAGCCAATTCAAATTTAATCTCAAAACCTTTCACAGTCTAATAATAGTCTGTATTCCGAAAAGAATAATTAACGATCCTTCGTTCTGAGCAATTGCATCTTTGTTTTCACAATATTTATTTTAACGATCGGATTGCATAAAATGTGTGAATAAATTAACCTAATAAACGGTGAATGTTAACTTGCCAAGTTGTTTCAAACAATTGACAAAAAATAATTACCCTCTCACAATAGTTTGTCAAAATAATTATTGCATCCGAATCGATGGCTAAACGCCATGGTTCATAATTTTCCTAATTCCTCCTTGCTTATGAGTAGCCCATGACTGAGCAGATGCCTTAATTACCCTTTTCACCTTTCCACTTTTTACAAACTCGTAATAAAATTATTATTGTTGAATAAACATTTTTTTACTTCATTTTAGATTAAATCCTTCCAAAATAATTACAAACCGTTTAAAATTAAATGTAAATAAAAAACTAAATATTTTGTAACTACCCGGTATACAAAAAATTATTTTTCTTCGTAAAAATACCATGAACCATGCAAAATACATACCGGTACCGGTATACCTATAAAAAAAATAACCTTTTTTTTAAAAATAAAAAAATTTAAATCTAAAAGCAAAAAGCAAAAACCTCTAAATTGACCTCTAATGTTTTGTATTCCAAATTCTAATAAAACCGTTAGAGGTCGGTTAAAATTTAAACTTAAAATAAAATAAAAAAACTTCAAATAAAATAATGAACTAATCATTTGTAGCCACCTGCTGAAATTGAATTTATGCATTTTGTTAAATATAACGATTACGACACATGCTACAGTAGATGTAGAATTGAATTTTCATAGATATGAAAATATGCTATCTTAATTTTATAGTATTTAGGAATACAATTACATGCACAATATAATATATATAAGTTATACAGTATTATAAATGTGTACCAAGTCGTCGCTCCAGCCACCTGAACGTCCTTGTACAGGTGTTACAAGGTAGGTTACTCATAAAATTTTCTGTGCAACGAGAAGTGATTTTTTCCCTCACCAATCTCTCATTAAAAGAGCGTCACACTCATTGAAAAAGGCGACAAAATCCAGCAAGAAAAAAAAAACCTTTTTATAAAAATTATTAATTGAGGTTACGTATGCGATAGTTGTATAAGTAAATGCATTTAATTTTTTTTCTTATTCCACTTGTTAGCAAAAACTGGAGGCACTGAACATAAACAGGTGCACACCCTCGCAATATAAAAATTTTCTTTTTCTTAAAAAAAAAGTTTATTTGAAAATGAGCTAACACAGTTGACAGCACCTTGATCACTCACGTGTGAAATAATACCAGTATTAAAAAAAAAAGAAAGAAAACAAATAAACAAAAAATGTTCGTAATTAGCAAGAACTTCCTGAGACATTCGTACGATTAGAATTCTTATGAGACTTTTTGTCATCGGAATTTAATCGAGACATGTACATCTTTCAATAAAACCATTAATCGATATTAATAATTCTGTTCTATTTAATTAATGCATTCATCGACCTTTTAATATAGACTTTAAAAAAAACCTAAAAGTTGCATAACAACATTGAGAAGATATCTCATTAAATTATCATTCCATTAATTTCTTTGTATAATAACTTTTTTCCCTTCTTTTTCAGTCGTACCGGTACTCATTTTCAACTAATAAAGCCTACCACTCGCCAATTTCGTAAAAAAAAACAACTTTTAAATGCTTACTTTATACTCAAAATGAAAGCACATAAATCTAAATTAACGTGATTCCACTTTATTTAATGTTACAATCAACAACAATTGAAAAAACTGAATACACTTGTAATAATTATTTGTATAATAAACAGGTTTATGAATAAGCCTTAATACAACCAGCTGCTCAAATTTAATTTAAAAAACAGGTGAAAAATAGTTTAAAAAAATAATTAAAAAAATAAATTTTAAAAAGCAAAATTTATTGAAAAAGCTAAATTTCAGAATTTCCTCTTTCTCGTTTTTTAAAATAGAAATTATTTTACAGTACTTTATGTATTTAACGTAAAGTATAGTTTAAGAAAGTTGCCTCGAATCATGTTCTACAGTTTCAAAGTATGTACTGTATTTGTAATTCATTTGCATTACAGAAATGTACTGTATTTATTATGTGCTCAACTAATATGATAATGATTTTTTTTTTAAATACCTATTGTGGTTAAATGCAATGTTGAATTTATTCACGAATAGAAGATGATGTGATATAGCCACATTGGGTTACAGTAAATGTTCACATTTTGTCATCCAAGTGTTAATTTTTAAATACTTGTGCAATTGAGAGGTTTGATGAATAAATTTACACCTATTTTTAACGATGAAGAAAAAAGCGTTAGATAAACAAAAACAAGTTTACTTCCTTGTTTGCATCGCAGACCTCTTTGCAATAGTCCCGATGACAAAAACATTATTTCAGTCTATCGACAAATTTCAAATACAAGTAGCGATTGTAAACATTTACCTAGAAAAATATGACTAATTCACAATCACTAACTTTAGAAACACTTGTTATTTCAATTCTACCCCTTTTATTTAGAACAGGATTTATAGCGTACAGATAAAAACAAAATGTTATGTTAAGAGTTTGAACGGAAATATTTCGACGACTACAAAAAAATAGGCAGAAGCAATTACGCTCCGCCGAATTTTACAGACGTGACCTTTTAAAAAAAAAATGTCACCTTATGCTTACAGGCAATACCACCCACATACGCTATTGTTTTAATTGTGATTCAATAAAAATATTTTTTTATTATTATTTTCGCCTGCACAGTAAACAATAAAATCAAAATTAAAAAATCTTGATCATATTATTATACGT
The DNA here is from genome assembly GCA_034692225.1 of Polydesmus complanatus. Lineage (NCBI taxonomy): Eukaryota > Metazoa > Arthropoda > Diplopoda > Polydesmida > Polydesmidae > Polydesmus > Polydesmus complanatus. Next base: position 11,794 of record JAQGAZ010001168.1, on the reverse strand, counting down.
ACAATGCTTTCACTACGCTTTTACTTGCATTCGGGGGGGGGGGGGGGGGGGGTGAAAAGAGGGAGAGAAGTAGGGGTTTATTATAGTACATGTACTGTAAATAAATTAGTCATACTGCATATAAAAAAACTTATCTTAGCGATGAATTGCATACCCATTTAAGCAATTTTCTTACCTAGCGGGAGATTTTAAAGAAATGAAATGCAGGAAATCGAATCAGTGTTACGATACTTTAAAATATTTCTAGGGTGTAGGGCTGCAAGTAAAAATAGAAGCCATCTTGAAAAGAAAGTGTTGTAGATATTCCGTTGTTCTTGTTAAAAATAAGTATAAAGGTTGAAATTATCAACGCCCATGTCAGAATAATAATACTGTTTAGCAGCTGTTTCAATGCAAGTCAACGAGTGCAGAAGATAGCAATCTTACAATGTTCCAATTTCGACGCCTTTGCTCAAATAACAGCATTTCACAGATAAAGTTGTATCCAACACGGTTTGTTTTTAAAGCATTTTTCACTTTAAAATATCGTAATACGGAGTATATTTTAACGTGTTCGAGCCGCTTGCTACTTTACTATAAGTATAACTAGATGTATAATATTAAAATACTGTATGAATAAAAAAATTAAACTAGAACATTTTATTTGTGTATACCGGTACACTGTACATATATTGCCACTAATCTGCCCAAAATCTAAAAACAATATTTTTTCCTGTGTAAAAGCATGCTTCGAGTTAGAAACTAATTTCGATAAATTTAAGAATCTAAAGCTTCATAAATGAAAGTTCTCGAGATATTAATTTTTTTCTAGCATAAAATAAGAATAGGACTAATACACATGTAATCATATTTAGTTCAAAAACAATTAAAAGTCGATAAAGATGGAGGTCGTTCGGTGATTAATTTTTAACAAATTTTATTTTTATATAATTTATTTTTTTATTTTCATGCAAAAATATAAATTAGTGTAGACATGCTGGTAAGCAAATAACTTTCGCTATTTAAATTTCTGTATAAATTAAAGATATATTTTATGTCCAACACATTAAATTGTGGACTATTAAAACTCAAAATAAAAACTGCTTCCCGTTGTAGATCGAATGCAACAACCTTGTATGTTGACTGGTAACTGATAATTTATATGACTTTCGACAAAAGCCAGTTCCGCCCTGCGGAGGTTAAGCTACTCGTAGAATCCATAAAATCAAAGCGGGGTAGTACACATTTGTTTCGACTCAAGACCACCTACGCTTCCATTTGAAAATAAAAAGCTACTTTAAATAAAACGCAATCTTCGAAACACTAGCAAAAATGGTAAAAAAAAATCAATTGAAAATAATTATTTTTTCATTCAAACTTGCGACGAGATAATGCTTAAATAAACTCAACAAGCTTGAAATATTTCTTTCTAACGTTAAGAAAACTTAATCCTATATAATTATTAATTGTTATTATAACGCCAAAAAAACAACAAAGAAATTTTTTTTTTTAAAAAAATTATTTAAATTAAAATAAATTAGCAACAACTATAAATTAATGATAAACAGAAACAAAAAATTTCAAAACTGCAGTACCGGTAAATATAAAAATTGAAATTCCTAGATTTTCATTTCATTCTTTTTCATGGAATTACATGTAAAGTATTTGCAATCGGCGATTGAAGTAGTATCGAAAACAGTCGAAGAAACGATTAAGCTAATTATTATACTGTATGTTCAAAGGTGCAGCAGTTGCTCATAATATCCACCGCGCAAAATCGATTATTGTGTACACAAAATTTGCGTCACACCAAAATAATAGAATTAGTTACGGAAGTAAACAACATTCCGCAATTACGGTCAGAATAATAGCACAAGCGTATCATACTGGAAACGCACGGAATAGAAGCTTATCTTTTGTACATTATACAACAATGTCCTACCATAATATGACACAATTAATAATACATACCGTACCATACATTAATTCCTTGCCAAACAAAGAAGTGTTTTGATTCAATTATAACTTTCAACAATAATTATTATTTGAAACATTTTCAGAGAACAAAATTCAACAAAATGCGGGAGCAGTTGCTATGCGATTAGTCGACATTAAAAAAAAAATGTATGATAAAATGCAAATAACATCGTGACCGTTTTAAACAAAATTGCACTTTACATAGGTTTACCATAAAAACTTTAAATATGAAACATATTTTTCTTTAATAGTCTGTGAATAAACCTGGCATTTTAAAAGTTACCCGTATTTACAGTATATTCTGTAACACTAACACCTAAAATTCACAAAAATCTGTATAAAAAAAAAACGCCAAGAAAACGTAAACTCAACTTTCAAAGGTCAAATTGTACATGTTCGTAGGTAACCATTATGATCCCAATTCAACTAGAAATTCGGTTACTTTCCTATTATATTTCAGGGTGTGGAAATAAAACACCAACGCTTACTACTGTACAGAATAAAAAATGATAGCACACATTAAAAAGTAGAAAGTAGGCTACGAATACGAAATTTAGCAAAAGAGATCCAAGTACCAACCAAACTATTTAGCACCATCTGATCCGTACGAACGTTTGACCGTGGAAATCCCGGTGGAAATGTGTGATTTTTATCAACAGTATGTATATATACGGTAAACATATCTTTATAAAATCTCACTAAAAACATTAAAGCTTATCTTTTACAATTTAAAACAATAATCTCAAAACGCTGGTTTGAGTTCATAATGTTATTATAGTAACGGTATTATAGTAAATCGGAACTCCTATTAATACGCCCATGTCTTTTAAACAATACAACAAAATAATGATATTCCAAACGATTAAGATAATTCAACGATTTATATCGTAAACCATCATTAAAATAATACAACTTTTGTTTATTGGTCGGCGCATATGATGAAAATCGATGAATTCAACGGTACCGCTAACCTATTTTCCATTAACAGACTATATTGTAATGTAATATACTGTAGTTAAATTAGAACAAACTGTAGGATATGAAGTGCCAGTTTAGAACTATTAATGCCACATCGCACGCATAAGAGTCAAACGTTTCCAAAATTTAATACTAAGATTTATGATCAACCCTCTCAAACCAATATACAGTACTTAAATTTAAAGATGTAAGATATCGTTTACAACGTTTTGCCCAAATGTAAAAGTAATTAGAATAAATAATTTTAAAATATTTTGCGTTACATTAGGCTATGTCTGAAAAAAATTGAAATGTCTATTTATTTTATTTTTTTTGGAAGTACCGTATCAATTAATAATAATGACGCTGTAACCGTTAATTTCGAGATAGAAAACAACAAAATAAAAGTGTAACCTCATAAACTCCCGTAAAAATTTGACTGGGCAATTAATCACCTTCGTCTTAAACCAATATTGATTTGCATTAAAAGACAATAATCTTGTTTGACATTAGCCACATTGACCTTTTATCTACAATAAAAATGGGAAAAAAAAAGTTTAAATTTATTTCTAAGCACATTCGTTTTTTTTTTTCTTCTTCTTCTTTCTTTCTTTCCTTTTTTTTTATTTTTTTATTAAAAAAAAAAACATTTTCCGGCTATAGCTCGGTGTTATCTAGATTTGAGGCATCACGCTCTTGTAAAGTTCCTGGCCACATTCATTCAAAAGAGGCCAATGAACTGATTGTGTATCAAACTCTTGTACCTCATACGTAAACGCATAATTCAAAATAGTGTCTTTAAGCTCCACAACTTCACAAGAATATTACCGGTATTAATGCACGGCCACTTTTATATACACTATAAACACCATAAAAAAAAATACCTAAAAAAAAATATTATAATAATAACTTTACCAACTAACTTTTGTTCATTAAAAATAAATCCAAAAAAAAAAAACGAATACAAGCTATGAAAGAAATGAATATTTAGCTAAAAATTTCTAATGCCTATTAATTACATTTGTTTAGCTAATAAAAACCATAATTCCGATTCAACTAAATCGCTAAACAAATAGTGTATTTTGATTCAACAATTATTAGTGCTTGCAAATTATCTTAATGTCATTTCAAAATTTGAAGAAAAAAAATGATTAGTTAATTAAAAATTATTGTACCATTAATTTTATAACGATGCAATTTATTCGATTACAATAATAATAATTATTGTACAATCACAAATGACAAGTTTTAATTTTATTGTACGAGTCCATTCAGGTTTCTAATTAATAGTTGCAAAACGTTTATCGTAAAGTTTTTTTTTTAATCCCTTAATGAAATTTAAATTCGCATAACATTAATTTTATATTATAGATTGTTCAGTACATTTTATTTAAACTATAATGACCTAAACAGCACAGATTAACTTACTAGCTCGTAATACGCATATATTATACCGTATTTTTAGAACTTAAGAAATTTTAAAATCAAACTTATCAAAAAAAATTATTTTTTTCTAATTACTTAGCCTACAACTTTTGCAAAATGCTAATTATCCATTTTTATATTTAGTGCTATTAAAATAAAATAAAAAAATAGTACCAAGCTAAAAAAAAAAACATTATTTTGCTCAGGAATGGTAGACGTTTTACTATTCCTTGTACCACGTAAATCTCATCACCCTCGCCAGCTATTAAACTCAAGATTAATAAAATAGACTATAAATAAAGAGAATTTTCGTATACCGGCAAAAAAAAAAAGCTACCCCAGGCAAGTCAAACGCACTAAATTAACTTGCCAAACTAATTAAAAGAAAAATTTAATTGCAATTTACCAGAACCTATTTTCTTGCCTCCCTCTCACATCTTGAAATTAATTTGATCAGTTTTCTTTTTGAATGTAGACGCCACCTCATCTAACTAAAAACCGGCGCCATCCCGAGGACTATTAGCGCCACTGTGTGCGGAATTTGTTTAGAGCGTTCATGCGAGAGAACGGATCGCCCTGCCTTCAAGCCGGCCCTGATACGAATTTATCAAAGAAGCAAAAAAAAAACTTACAAATGCTATGGAACTCGAATAAAAACATGTGTACATGACCATCAATGTTTTTGTGGCACATACTTCGCTAGTTTATAATGTAATTATGATTTTATAAAACAAATTGTGTTAAATTAGGTAAAATTATTGCTAAGTAACCAATCATAAAATACAATTTCTATAATAAACACGCATTCGTGACATAATAATGTGTGTACAGTATGAACAATTTATATTGCCAAAAAAAAAGCTACTTTTGGCGTCGTAAAATTCTTCTATTATTATTTGCATTATATTAGACCATTTCGAGTTTTCCCAAGTTGACGCCTATATAATAGAACAAGTCTTGCTCTTCGCATTCAAATGTTAACACGATTAACGTCCGCACATGTAACCTATAGCCTGAAGAGCAACGCATGCGGCTACTTTATTTTCGAAGTTTAAAAAAGTACGTGACCTCGGTCACAGGATGACAATACATATTTGCACATCAAATCCGTTTTAAATTTGCCAATTTTAGCCGTTAGCAATAATTAATGAAACCGCTCATCACATTTTTAATAAATTATATTTTTACCAACAATCGTAGGTTAAGGTTAATAGTTTTCAATTTTTAAATAATAGATAAAATTTACATTTGAAATAAACCAAAAGGAAAAAAAAAATTATTATGGCAGATGTTTTCTGTACAGAAGTAGCTAATGTACATGACATTGTATTATCAGTAAACATATAATAATACATATAATGCACAGAATTATAATAAAATTATTAATACCGGTATCAAAATAAATTTAAAAAAAAACTGTGTGCCGGATGTAACCTTAAAATTTTGAAATATTTAATTTTTTGTAATTTTGCATTCAGATTGCTTCGGAACTGTTTACTACTGGTTTCTACTGGTTTAAAACTTAATATTTCCTCAAAAAAAATTAATGCACCTATTCATATAAAAATGGCAAACAAATTATAATAGTCTAATATGAGCAAAATTTTACATATTACTACAAAGAAATTTTTATGAACAGAATATATTGTAATACCTAAACATGTTTTCTAAGCTATACGACGAATATTAAATACAGGTGCATATTTACCCCATATTAAAAAAAAAAATTCTCTCAAAAAACAAAATAATACTCGCACAATCGTATTATAAAGATTTAACGTAATTTCCTTTAAAAAAAAATAAAGGTTAGCATATTATTAAGAAAGAATACTTTGACGTAATGCAACAAATTTTCGCGCGTGCACGTACGTATAAACTTCATACCTTCTATAATGTTGACATTATAGAATAATAGTATATATTGGTGCATACAAACAGCCTAAGTATATGAGCGCATATAAAAATGCCTAGACAAACTAAAATTAAAATAAATACTATATATTACGTGATTCGGAATATACTCGTAATATAAATAGAAATGCAGAGATTTCTTTAAAAATTATTTCAAGTCGATGACCTGTTATTATTTATCAACTAAAAACCCATAATAACCAAAATAACACATCATTTTGACAACTGCTCTATACTGATTTTGAATTGATAATATCAACCTACATCGTTTGTTGTCAGACAAGAAACGCCCAATCAATTTCGAGTCGACACACGAAACAAAGCAATCATCATTCCAGCAGCTTCAGGTTTTTTTTAAAAAAAAATTCTTATGTTTTGCCAACCACTATTTCGAGCAGGACTTTAAATAAAAACTAGAAAACATAACATTGTAAAAAAAAAAATTAATAAATAATTTTACAAACTAAATTTAACTTTGTTGTTTACAATATAAACTAATGCAAGAACCTCTACTATGTTAAGAATAAATTATTCTATTCTAGCAAGATTTGGGTGTTACTTTTTTTTATATAAAACTTGCACTGTTATTGGTAAAATACAAAATATACTCAAGCGAAGCAAAAAAAAAATTAATTCACACCTTGTTGACAAAATTATGTTAGTAATTTATTTTTATTAAAGAAAAAAAAAAGTTAATTTCGGAACTGCTATGAAACTTACAAAAGAGGAAGTAAAGTACAAGTACTGTATAATAAAACGGTAACCCTTATACCCTAACTACGGTTGCCATTTATCCTATAGGTGACTGGGTTAAATGTTAATCGCTTACAAGAAGATCTACCAACAGGTTAAAAAAAATCAACATTAACTTAAACAATAATTTTTTTAGTAGGTACTAGTAAACTCTACATCATTACCCGTTACCCAGTAAGAAATATGATGAGCCGTTTTCAGCTTTAACCAACAAATTCACGCTTTATACTACTAATGCTTAAAAAAAATACTGTATTTACAAATTCAAAAACTTCGCTTAAAATAATCTTCACGCAACTGTCTAAGCAATAAATTAATTAATAAACATGACTAGACTATACAATTAAAATTGATGGAAAAAGCACACATTTCCACTAAAATATTCACGTGCCCCAAAATTGTTAAATTTTTAACAGTAGTTTATAATAAAAAAAAAAATCATTTTTACCTTTGTTTGGGGGGATACCGGTGCATAATTTATAAGTAATATTACTATTGTAAACATAAAAACTGTTTGTTTATTATAAAAAAAAATGTTTGACTACTTTGACAAGAGAGAAAGAGAGAGTGCAGGTGACGAGAGTATCAAAATGTCAGATTAGAGTACGTGCAGCCACATGTTATTACAGGGTAGTTTTTGAATACAATAGAAAATATACATGCATCCCAGCATGTTCATGTATTTCATAACTGATTTTCGGTTGTAATTGTGCCTGCTTAATATTTAACCGTTAATAAAAATGAAAACTGAAATTACCCCGGAAATACGGCAATTTTCTGCATATTTAAACTTTAAGATTAAACATTTTAATATTAATAACTGCATGCACTGATTAGTGTACACCATCAAAAAAAAAACTTACATTAATAACAATTAGATGCAAAATATTTAATTTACTTAAATCTTCATATTATAATAACACGGTTAAAACTTATCAAATCCAGAAGCATTTGGAAAACACAGTTTATATAGAAATCTTTTAATGAAATCTTTTTCACAGAAGTTCCTGGTAAACCATTTTCAATAAAATCCTGTGAGACTTTTAGAAACACATTATGATTGATGGCGCGAATACAAAACAAGCGATTCTTTTGTGTGGTACAATACATCCTTGAATGTGATCAATACATAGGAAAAAAAAAAGCTGCATCATAGGCGAAATTTGCATATCAAATTTAATCCAAATTTTTAAGGTCATTCAAAAAATATTTTCGCATAATAAAAATTATTCCTTTATTAAAGTTGTGAAGCTCCATTAATAATAATCAAATAAAAACAACTTTGCTTTTAAATTTTAAAATCTTAATTTTTTTTTTATTCAAGTCGGAAATCGGAATTGCTTTTTCAATCAACTTGAACGTCCTGCTATTAAATTGTTTACCCATTAACATTCCAACAAATAATGTTTTCATATAAAATCTAATTAAATAAATTCCTTTATTATTTGCACGCAATAAACAGCTGTCTTAATTATTATAATCTTAAATTTAAAGCAATTACAATAATTTTAAAAACGGATGTCATCAATCGCTGCAGTTATTGCTCCTCGTTCTTTTATCTACTTCCTTACATAACAACTATAAATATTTTATTCATTTAATTACGTATAACGTCAATAATTGAAAGATATTATTAATTGCAGCAGCGTAAACGCTTTTAATATAAATACATGTACAGTATTAAGTGTATATAACTAAATCCCATGTACATGTATTTATTGTTTGCATTCGATTACGTCGTCATTAAGTATTTAAGCTAAGCAAAACTAAAAATCTAAAAGCTTATAAATAAATTAAATGCAAATTATCATCATTATATTTGTAGAATAATAAATGAGCAAGCTGTTACAAATAACGTTTATTTTTACGAATGATTGGCAGAGAGCAATACACGCCCGCACTGCACTCGAATATTTAAACAAGAAATTCACTTCCTTATTCATGAATCAATTCCAATTTTCAAACTCAACTTATTATTCGCTTTTTTTTAAAAAAAAAAATATATACTGTATATATATATAAATAAAAATTAATTTAAGTAGAACATTTTGTCGTTTATCAAATGATAATGCAAAATTATTTTTATACTATCAACAACCACAAAAAAATTAAATTAAATTTAAAAAAATTGTAGAAATCTAGTACCGGTTATAACAAAGAAAAAAATTTCATTTTATAATTCTTGCAATATTCATCTATTTAAAAAAAATATTTTAATTTTTTTTAACATGTTTAACTGCTATGCCTGCAATAAATACAAAACAAAAAATTATTTTAAACTAAATTCAAAACAAATTCGTTAATTTATAAAATGTCTAAGAGATTAATGACATAGGCAGTAGACCAAAACACTATATTATTGGTTTAATCATCTTTAAAAAAAAACCAAAAAAAACAAAATTATCTACCGGTACCTAATTTTCATATAAAAACTTGGGTGTGTTAATTTTAAAACGTCCTTCAAAAAAAAACCTATCAGTAATTTAGTCAAAGCAAAAATATATATAGTATTTATTTAACTAGTGTGTTTTTTCCCCCCTTTTTCTTTTATTACGAAATGTTATTTTACTTTAATGCAGATACACTGTAGGCCAATAACTATTTTAAATATTTATACTCTTAAATAATAAATTTAAAAATAAAATGAATACCAAAAAAGTTGTATTTCAAGTGGTTCAAAAACATAACCCTTGTCTCAATTATATAACAAATAGCATTATTTTAAACAGATTTTTCAAACTGATTTACAAAAGTGATTGGTACTGAGAAAACTATGCAAAGAATGAAGCGGAAATGAAACTGATATGAATTTTGTGAGAACAATTTACCAGCAAGGTCAAAAGTATTCAAACTCCTATAATAATGCTGTATAATAGAATCAACGTCAACTAGTACCGGCTTATTAAAAAACAACAAGAGCGCAATTCGGTAAATTCTTTGTGAATAATTTAAGTTCGTTGAAGTCATTACATCGATTGCCTCTTTCATTAACAACGATCCGGGTAATTTAAACTAAAATGCAATTACGCGATACATTTCCAATGGCAGATAATAACAATTGCATTTAAATAGGTTATTTTTTTTTTCTATAAAAACCTTTAAGAAAATTATGATTTTTGTCTGTGAGCAATTAGTAAACATCAATCCAATGTTTTGTATTCAAATAACAATGCTAAAAATCATTAAGCAATCAAAATCTAATCGATTGGTTAACAAACTTACTATGACAACAGTATGTTAACCTATTAAGTAATTTAAATAATTCATATTTTGTATCCGTTACGTTTTAAAAATAAAAACACAAAACATTTCAATCCACCGCTTCATCCATAACGACAATAATAATTGGCATACAATACACCGTTAGCGGCATATGCAATTAGGTATCGCTAACCACTATTTAAAAACTTGTTTGCTTCTGTATTTTACTTAACATTATTTTGTTATTGTAAAAACTCCAAATATTTCCTTCAAAACGGTGGTTAAGACTATAAAAGAAACTCGCATTGCTAAATGCAAGAAGCCCACGTCTCGTGGAAATGGAACAGACATGAAAAAATAACCCACACACAACTTCTCATGACCGCTATGAAATATGTACAAATTTTAATCTTCCGCTCACGTCTTTTCCATCTGCTAAATATTTAAAAACATTTACCATCCGCCTTTTAGATGTACAAGAAAATGGCACGCCTAATCGTTCATAGTATTTCCAAATGCATAGCGTAACTCAATCGCCTTATTCATCCTCTAATAGCAGCAAGACAGTTCTGAGAAATGCAATATTAACAATAATTCCAAAACCGCGTCCATTTCATCTAATAGAATAATTCGAAGACGATCTAAATTGTATTTTAAATCACCCATTGTTAAAATAAGGTTGATAACATTTAGCAGATGTTATGATTATTGTATTTAATATACGTATCATTGTACATCGCTTTACAATTATTAAAAAACAATTTCTCCAAATCTATATCGTTCTAATACTGTATATTTAAATCGCGGATATGCGATCCAATTGATCAAATTATACCGCAAATTACGATTATGCTCAAATTTAAATTGCTATTTCTTGTGCGATATGTAGAGCATTATCCCAAGTACATATCCTAAAGTATAACGTGGCCAGTCTAAACGAGATAGGTGTGTGCAAAATGAGTTGAACTTTCGAACACTTTGTGGGAAGGTCTAAACGTAAATGCTTTAAGGCAAAAGGTGGACCAGGAGGAAGTCGAAGAAAAAAAAAACGTTTTTAAAATAAAAATTATTTGACTGAGTCACCCAAATTGTATATCAAGGTTGTCTAAATTTCAAAACGAGTTTATTTCCTAAGGTTTCCTACAAACTATACGTATGACGAATAAATCTGATCTAATGCATTGCTTAAAAAACCAATCATTAAATAAATAAAAATAATTTTAAACCATAATAATTTAATAATTTTTCTAGTCTCAAGGGCCAATTCAATAATAATAAATCAGATTAGTTAGTATCAATTATTGTGATGTAATCAATTGCGTGATAGAAAATCCACATACCGGTACCGTAAAATTCTCTTAAAACAGTTAATTTTATTTATCAACTTGTTTAAAGTAGTTTTTATAAATAAATAAAAATGTCAAGTTGAGTTTAATATTAAAAACAAAATTCTTTCCCAAAAACTAGTTAAGAAAAATAAATTACGAAACCAAGTCACAAAATAACCTTAAGTTATACAGGGTGGGGCAGCGAAAAGTACCTTATTTCAAAATGCAGTAAAACCTTTTTGATTAATTAGAATTTTTTAATT